>JBBPLQ010000879.1:0-13181 GCA_038089855.1 Royoungia palumana
CAAATCCAGAATATGACATAACCAAGTCCAGTGATTGGGCAGAGCGTGTCTTGGACATTGTTTCCACTGCATGGTCATCACTTTCGCAAGAAGTTCATCTTGCTGCAAAATCTGCATTCACCGGAAAGAAGTGTATCCCTACTTCCCACCATCAGTCGCTTCCGGAGAACTCGTACCTTCCCGGTGCAAATGATGCTTTGTTTGATCACTCTTCTTTACCAGTCGTCCAATTCAAGAAATATTATATCTCAACAGCGATGAGAGATTTCCTTTCATTCATTGGTGTTCGCACTCATGCCTCACTCGAGCTACTTTTGGACAGGTAAGTCCATACACGGATGCTCCTCGTGCGCTCACTCTGAAGAAACTCAGACAAGTGCGCGCTGGGAACTGGACCATATATCAGTTCATCCACCACCTCGCTCAACTACCGACTGCAGTGAGAGAGCAGTATTCCCTCGAGTTGGAGCGTCGTGCGGTCTTTCACACTGAGGGGGCTCAAGTAATTGCTGAAGTAGCACCACGTTATCGCGCAGATGAGCTCTACCCCCCGAACACAGACCTCCGAAACCTCAAGCTCCCAATCATAGGATGGGGTGAGGAGTGGCGGAACGATTCACCTGAAGGTGAGAAACCGCTTCCCTGTCCCAAGTGAGACTCTTCTTCTTCTTTCATAGCCAGATTTATGTATAACCTGGGTTTACGTCCCCGCCCGACTTTTGAGACAATTGTGGAACTCTGTTTCTCCCAGAGCGAAATCAAGGATGTTGCTTTTAAGTATCTCTGCACTAACCTTCGCTCGCAATATTATGGTCGCAAACCGGAGGACTTTCGAGACAAAGCCCTGATACCAGCAGAGACCCAGAGTGAGGATGCAGCTCTAAGAAAGCCGGGAGAGGTACCGCAAAAGTCAATCCGTTATGTATTGTTCGCTAATTTCTTCCTCGAGGTATTTTTGTGTTTCGAGTGGAAAGAACTTGGCTTTGCTGTTGTTTCATCCAGATATCGCGATATCATAATACCTCTCAAGAGTATTTTTGGTCTGGAACAAGATCCGCCAACATCCATGATGATCCGGTCTTTACCGTCCGAGAGGGAAAATGCTCTTAAGTGGCTAGAAATGCTATCTAAGCATATTTCAAGTTCGTCCTCCTTTCGATCCTTCAACCATCTTTGTAACTGTACTCCAGAATTCACTCAGCCTGAGCTTGAGACTCTCTCTACACTCAAGATAGTGCCAACTGGACCCAATGATGAATTGCAGACACCAAAGAAATGCTATCTCGGCAAACCTTCGAATTACGGGTTCTATTCAGCCTTGTTTACATTTGTCAGTTTCGACTCCGGTGTAGCTCATTTTCTGCGGACGTGTGGTTCAAACGACAGGCCGTCCGTACCAGACATCGCAGCGGTACTGCTTGATGACCCCTCACGTTTCTACCGCCTGGCAGGCAAAGACCTGTACGAATCGCCTGAATCACTTGATATCTTCTACTCACTGCTCACTCACGAATGTTAGTTTTTTAGAAGAGTTACGCCGGCTTGCTCATTACAAAAAGCACTTTCCCAACAACACCATAGAGGCGCTATGTAGCAAGGCCACCCTACTCGGGGAAAAATGCGAAATGGATACCGGTGAAGAAGGTTCGAAACCGAAACATGGGTTGAAGAAGCCCGGAGACATCGTCATTGCGGATGACGACGCCGACTATGAACTCTTCAGCAGTTCCATCTTCATTGCGCCACGAGATGATGAATTACTCCAGAGTGCGTCACTATAGTTTCTGATCTTCGGTGAGATTGATCGACAAGACACTAGATTTTTACCTATCACTCGGATGTCAACGGTTAAGCGAATCGGTACAAGCGAGATGTCATGATCTTGAGGAAATATCAGATCCAGAGACTTGTGCCGAAGTTCGAGACTTGATTCGACAGCGGCTTCCCATTTTTCTCCAGAAACGCTCCCAAGAACGACCCGACGTTCCTGTTTTAGATGTCAAAGTTTGGAAGAAGCTCTTGGTGTCCAAAGATCTACTCGTTAATAATGGTGATCATATCATCGTAGAACGGGAAGTGTGGTGCATAATCCCAGAAAAAAATAAATCAGGAAGGGCGGAACTGTGGTTGTCTGCCAATGTACCGAGAGATATGTATCAGTAAGTTTTGGACGGTCTCCCATTCTTGTTTTATGTGTCTGAAGCTGCCGAAGACTTGCCAGCTGCCTTTGCCGGTTCTTGTTCAGGGCAGCAAAGGACAAGGATACCCTCTTCCTCGAAAATATCCTTTCCATGGACCCGAGTGTGCTGAAAGCGCGAGGCTTTATCAGTAAGTTCTATTTTCTCAATTTCGTTTTAATCTTTTCACCACCTGTTACTTAGCCCAGCCAGCTCTTCAGCAAGAGAAAGCTTCGCAAAATTTGTTGTCCAACGACGAGGAAAATTCTCGAAATATTCCTGAGGCTGCTTCTCCGACCAGAGCTGTGACACCCACCAACTGCAGCCCTAGTGCAACATTCTCAATCTCGCGCCCCCAAAGCTCAAACATAATCTCGTCTGCCAATGGCGGAGAAACTTCGGCTGTGACGTGTCTCCGTGACATAGGAAGCTCCATCTCGGAAGCGTTCAGTGAAGGAATCTCCTTTTGGACACCAAGGTAGGCTTAGTATCCCTCATCCAAACCATGTCATTCATTCCCCTCCAGAAACCCGACCGGGTGGATCTCCCAGGACGAAATTCGTGGGTCTACATTTGAATGATGGACTTTTACAATCTCTGATCGTATAGCAGATCACACAGTAAAGGCGGCAATTGCAGTGTGTCACCCCGATCAAAGGAAGTCAGCCCGTGGACGGCTCAGCAAACTTACCAAGACACAATTCTTGAATAGCCACTGTGAAACTCCAGCCGAATATCTGCAGACTTGCAGTAAGTCTGATGCCCGCAAGCTGTTCTCGCTGCTCACAGACGGCCAGGGACCCCGGGCCGCATAGTGAATGGCATTGAAGTTCATCTACTCCAAGGTAAATAGGTCGTGCAATCACTTGCAGTCACATTACATTACTCAACATAAACATCCGAATAGGTGGACGTGGCATGGACCTGCACAGACACGAGTCTCTCGGTCACTTCATACAAATCATCATTCCCATTGCTCGAGTTTACGAACTTCCCATCACATCATTGCACATCTTCCGTGATGCTACACCTGGGCGTATTGCGTTCAATCGGGGCGGCGACTTATTCCTTAATCTCCTTCATTTCGAGAAATGGCGTAAGTACTGAACCCGTGCAATCGAGTCTCCGCAAATGACTTAGAAATGTCGTTCACTAGATGACCAAGCTGTCAGGAATGGTCACCGTCAACAATGTCAGGTATCATGGTTGGCGTCGTCTCTTTCACCAGCGTATCTTACTCTGCTGACGAATGGTGCATTCCTACAAGGTTTCTGACGCTTGCGCACGAAATTGCTCATAATGTTATCCAACCTCATAATACGGAGCACGAGTTCTGGTTCTCGGAAATCTGCGAGGCCTACTTTGTCAAATTTGCACAAGATGTACTTCGCCAAGTTTGAGATCAACCTTTGGAATCTTGGCTATATCACAAAAACAGCTGGACTTGTTCGTAATCATGAAATGAGCGGAACTATAGTTTGGAATGGTTGTAACTAGTACAGTGTAAAGAATGGTGTAACACTACAAAGCGAGTCGATACAATACGCCGGTCTTGAAGCCGGGAAGCTAGTTTATGTTGGAACAACTGGTATTGGGATCGGTGCAATCGCCTTGAACGATCATGCATCGGCAGCGTCTTACTAAGACCGAGTCGACAGAGAAGCCATGTCGACGACACGGTCCATGAGCCAACATTGTCCCATTTTACCATGTTCGTGACCCAGTGGGCGCCATCACCATGTCCTTTGAATCAGAGAAGGTCTTTGGGGGACTAGGATTGTGTGTCAAGGAATAGAAAGCATCCATTGGCCCAGTCTTTATTCGACAAAACATGTTTTATTTCTCTCGTCGTGCGGGAGCGTTCGATATCCACGGTGATTGACATGCACGACGTCCACCAAGGCCTGGCTTCCGTGGCCAAAGGTATTCCGGAGACATTTCCAGAAGATGCGGTCAAAGCAGCACTAGAAGATGGCTCCGTCTCCTGAATCAAGAGTGTAGGTCTCAGGGCGCATGGTCTCACGAACGCCCTGACTTGCCACCGGAGAGAGTGGGGATGCGAGAAAGAACGGGAAGGAGATAATGAGATCATTCTGGATAACCCTATGATAGTACATGCCTGGTTTGGATCCCACCGTGTATTCTAAAAAACCCAGCATGGCTGGTGTAAGAACTAGCGCCAGGGCCACAGGAAACAAATTCGGGGACACGTGAGTGTCGTGAGGTAAACATCCATACACTCGTTCTCGTGTCGTGATTCATCCATCGAGCATGTTAAAATTCGGATTGCGAGGGCTCCTGGGACGAAGAAAAGGTGAGAATATGTAAAGGACGACCGAAAAGAATATGGTACTGACGAGAAGTAAGAGCCGAAGAGTAACGCCAGGCCCGACAAAGGGAAGCAAAAGGATGAGAGGGTAAACCGAGATGGCCAAGGCGAGGCGACCGAAGATGCGATACTGAGGTGGACCCACCCTCCGGCAAGGGCTCCCGTGGTGCAGGAGATCAAAATTGAGGGCCGAGATCACATATTTTCAGTGGTGTTCGCAGCTGATGGGAAGCATGTTTTGGCTGGCGGAGGAAGAGAAAAGATTCGACGCTGGGAGACACACGATGGGAAGGAGGCAGGAGCGCCAGTGGACGTGGGGAGTCCGTGCGTCTACGACGTTGCGGTGTCGCAAGATGGGAAGTGGATCGTGAGCGGTGCAAGATTGGGGGTTGTAAGGGTGCTTGATGCGCAGAGCGGAGAAGTCACGACCGAGCTGAAGGGACACACACACGCAGTGAACGCCGTCGACGTGTCACTGGACGGGACGAGAATCGCAACAGGATCATCTGACAAGACTGCCCGTATCTGGACCCTCTCAAGCGGCGAAGAACTGCATACACTGCAACTCGACTGGTTTGTGGTTGCAGTGAAATTCTCGCTTAACGGGCTACTCCTGGCAACCGCGACGTGTTCAGTACTACGGGTCTTTGAATGCGGCAAACATGTCCGTCATATCGCCAGTTTCAACATACAAGTCCCTTCATGGCGTAACCAATCCATTGCATGGCATCACAATGGCAGGCACCTCTTTGCAGCGTCTGAGGATGGCCGCATCCACCATTTTGACGTTTCAGCTGGAAACATGCTCTCGACATGGCGCATCCACAGTGACCGTCACCTCTGGTTTATCGCCTTGGCAAGCGACAGTGCGTACATTGCAGCCTCTGCAGGCTCATCCGTGTCGTTCTGGGATGCGGCGGTGCATAAACAGATCGGGTCTGCTATAGAGCATACTGACGACGTCGAGGCCATGGCCATATCGGCAAATCACGACATCGTGACGAGCGTAGGTAAGACCATCACGCTGCGGAATCTGCGCAACATCCTTCCCGCTCAGTACTGCGACAATGTAAGTGTACCCTTCAATGGTGTCACAATGACTGCCCTCATTACTACTCAAGACTATCCAAAATTTGCAGAATGATCTCATAGATCTCCGGCGTCGTTACAGGGAACAGTCACGTAAGCTCCGCCAAATCATCGCTCTGAAGGCTGAACTAGACCGCCGGAAGCGGTCCGTCGTCGTCAAAACGGGCAAGCTTGCTGCAGTCCGCCAAAAACTTGACCGGACCCCTTATCTGTGGGACAAACTTGTCTTCGCCCGTAATGAGCTCAGAACCTCCAAAGCTTACATGCACGGCATCCATCAACGGTATAACGACCTGCTCAGAAATATCACCCCTGCCGTATCTGACAGTCGATTCAAGTCACCTACCATTTATAAGTGCATCACTGACTTGGACACATCGGCGGAAATCACTATGATCCGCACTCTGGGAGAACTCAATGCCGCTGTTCAACACACTTCAATGACCATATCCACCTATTTTACGCACTACATCCAGTCTCCCGATGACCAGGAGCGATATTTCGCCATGGAACGTGCTTCTAACACTATCACTCGGCCCTTGGTGGGCCACTTACAGGCAATGCAAGTGGCTTCGTACCTTACAATCGCGCTTCGCGCATATCTTGTCTCTCGCTTATATGGAATCGTTTCCTTGTGGACTACGGACAATGTGATGGGAAAACTGATTGGATGTATATATGCGCGAGTGTGCGAATCAGGTAAGCTATCGATTTCAAGCACTATGGACGGTTTCCCTAACGGTAATCCAACAGAACCACAAATGCTCGCTGTCGGTTGGCGATCGCTAACGAGCACCAACATCTCCACCCCCATTGATGACTTGGATGCCCTCATCCCGCACGTCATGCGAGGCCTTTCTGACATTATCGTCGCAGCTGGTTATGCCGTTTCTGCATTAGACGCTGAACGCAAAGTGTCTCCAAAATTCTGGAAAGACATTTCGTACAGCATCTCAACTGCGGTGAAACTCGGGAAGTCAATTCGGGAGTCCCTCGTGGCGGATTTCAAAGTTGCCGTTCACGCCGGACAGACATTTGACGAAAACACAATGGCGGTGGACTCCGATGGAGACCCAGGGAGACCAGCTAGACAACTGAGGGGAAGGAGGGTACTCTGTACGACTCGTTTGGGGTTGACGAAGGAAGTCGTCACAAAATCGCCAGGTCTGGCGCAGAATAATACCTTGGCGGTGTCGACGGTGGTCAAAGCAGCAGTGATTCTCCGGGAAATCAGGTGAGACCGGTTTGTGGTGTCCGAGTCAAATAATTGTGTTCTCTTCGTCCCGGATGTTCTATTTCATCGCAATGAGATGGTAGCTTCTGAAGGCGTCAATTTAGTCGTACATGCTCTTTTTTCTTTTGCTACTACCTTTGTCGTACTATCCTATAGATCTACTAGTAGGAGTTGTGCTCCTTCCAGTGACTCAGGCAATACATCTTTTGGATCCGAAGCAGTACCGTGCACTGGCGCTCAGGCTAAATGCTCGATTGCTACTTTGCCCTCATCATTTACCCTTTTTGTGATTCAGACGACGGGTGCCACGGCGTTTTATGACCAGTCACTTGGGCGGCAGTAATGTAGACTCTGGCAGAAAAGATACACTTCATTAATCTTGATGTTTCAGACAAGTTCAAATACCAAGTACCTTTGTGTTCATTCAGTACAAAACGAAAAACTGAGCTACATCATACAAGCATGAACAGAATCGACCAAGTCACCAACTCCGGGAATTACCAGGTTTTCCTAGGCCCGAGACCGATCTCCTTGCCCATGTTATCCTTCATCGCCCGCACCCCCCAAAAGGCGAACTTGTATGTCGCTCCGTTCCCGTGGCCCGCCTTTCGGTACATGCTATCATAGCTTACGCTGAAAGAAAAGAAACCTTCAAAGAGCTCCCGCAACACGCCGCCCTGTTCCGTCGTCCAAACGCGTTTGATCTTGAAAACACCTTTGGCGCTCTTGATACCACAAACCGGCATGAGTCCAGTGTGTCCCACAAGGCCCGGTCCAGGCATGCTGTACTCAGGGGCTTGAAATGACATACGCTCTGTCGGTGTGAACATAAGCGCTTTCTTATGCGTGAACGATTCAAGGGTGATGTCAAATGGGCGTTCGGCCATGGGATCGATGATCGATGGGCTCTCGAATCGACCATGAGGCGGAGCAGGCGTGGATCCGTCGTGGGGTGAGAGAAAGCAGCGGGCGGTGTAATCGTGTTTGGCCTGGGAGGCAAGAATTCTGTCGTATACAGCGGAATAGCCGGGCGTCGTTGCGCCTGGGGGTGAACAGAGCTTGGCGAGGTAGGGTAAATACATTCCATACAAATCGAAGTTTCCAGAAAAGGTCGGAGAATGTCCTGCGACAGTAGGCTGCGGGGTGATGATGGGTTTTAGTGCGCCCTGGTTGCTCTCCTTGTTTGCCTCCGCCGTTCGATAGCTGGCGGTAGCTGTAGCGTGCCCCTTGGATAGTTTCGCAGGGGAGAGCTGGAGAGCGCGCGGTGGGTTCTGGACCGCGTGAGCAGATTTCGATGCACCCGGAGATGGCTTGGATCGTTTGGCTGGGCGGCGTGATGTTTGCTTCGATGGGACAGGGGTCGTCGGTACAACAACCAGCTCCGGCGAGAGGGCTCGTTTCAAGCTTCCCGCGGAGGTGGATGCGGATGGGACTACCTGTTGGTGCAATTGATTAAAGGGGTTAAACAGAGCATCAGACCAACCTGCGAGCGGTGCATCGTTGATGAAGTGCACGAGAGAAACCAGAACGCGTCCAACCGGGTCACGTGCAGTAAAAATCAACCAAGTGACCGAAGTTTGTCCGAGTTGTTCTTCCCCAAGAGTCTGAATTTTACACTTCGATCACGCCGACATTCGCGACGCCACTAAGTAAGTGACATTCTCGACGCCGCAGCCGCAGTTTCACCATTGCCCCATTGCCATGCTGCTGGTTTCACACTGCAAGTCCGCAAGGACGACGACTTCGCCGGTGAAGGTGGGATAACAGGAGATTCTCGGAACACGCGTTCCTAAAAATTACCGCTCTATTGTCGCTCTGACACCGAAATTTGGAGCTAGAAACTCCACATCCCAGTGGATCGGAAAAACATCGGAATCACCACCGGCCACGTGCCCTGATAGGATGGGGCCATAATTATAAGAACGGACGACCAGGATACACTATCCCCATCCTTTTCTCCCTCTTACACGTATCGATGCCTCCTTCAGACTTCGCCAAAGCAAACGTCGACGACATCGTCGAGCAACTCACCACCGATGAAGCTATCTTGCTGACAGCCGGTGTTGGCTTTTGGCACACTCACGAGGTGCCTCGGCTCGGAATACCAGCCATCAAGGTCAGTCCATACACTTCTCTGTGTATGTGTTCTTACTTTCGTTCGTAGGTCAGCGATGGTCCGAACGGCAAGTGTATTATCTCTTCATATTTTGCTCGGTGCTCAGGTGTACGCAGGCATCAGAGGAAATCACTTCTTCATGAGTACCCCTGCCAAGTGTTTACCATCAGCGACCGCGCTCGGCGCGACCTGGGACACAGAGCTTATTGAAGAAGCTGGTCTCAAGCTCCTCGCAGCCGAAGCCAGACTCAGGGCTGCTCCGCTCATCCTTGCTCCAACCTGCAACATCCAAAGAGTATGTCATTGTCTATCCGTGTCTTGCACCCACTTATCCATACAATCTAGAATCCCCTCGGAGGGCGAGTGAGTTGACACAGAAATTAACAATGATGTATGTATGCTCACACATAGCAGGCTTTCGAGAGCTTTTCGGAGGATCCTGTCCTGTCCGGGCTCATAGCTGCTGCCTACGTAAAAGGTGTTCAGAAAGACGGCATTGGAACTACTATCAAGCACTTTGTGTATGTCTCTTACACACTCTTCTTCTATGGTTTGGCTGATTTCGAATCTCAGGTGTAATGACAAGGAAAACGATCGCATGGCGTACGACAGCATACTCAGTGAGCGTGCGCTCCGTGAGATTTACCTCATGCCGTTCATGCTCGCCCAAAAGCATGCCAAACCTTGGAGTTTCATGACCGCGTGAGCTCCCATCCTTCTGAATCCACCGATAATTTTTCATTATATTATTAGTTATAACCGTGTCAATGGTACCCACGCATCTGAGAACCCTCACTTGCTCCAGGACATCCTCCGCAACGAATGGAAATTTGACGGATTGATTATGAGTGACTGGTATGAATGCATCGATTTCTGAGCAAACTGTTGTCCGCTGATCAAACGTTTCCTCAAGGTTTGGTATTTACAGCATCGACCTCAGCATAAACGCCGGACTGGACCTTGAAATGCCAGGAACAAACAAATGGCGGACGCTCGATCTCATGAATCGATCAGTCGTGTCTCGGAAAATCACTGTTCGGACCCTTAAAGAACGTGCGAGAAGAGTGGTTGAGTTAGCTAAACGAGTCGCACAAGAATCCCCAGAAGTGAGCTCGGTAGCACACCTTATACAGCGTGTGCTTATCTTTCCTTTAGATCTTAGATGGTGATGGCATTGAAAGAACCGTGGAGAGCGAAGAAGATAAAGCTCTCATGCGCAAACTCGCGGCAGAAACCATCGTGCTCTTGAAGAACGACAATAACCTCCTACCTCTCCAGCCCCAGAAGTTGAGCAAGCTCGCTATTGTCGGTGGCAACGCACAAGCCGTCGTCTTGTCGGGCGGTGGCTCTGCCGCCTTGAAGCCTTCGTACTTCATTTCCCCATATCAGGGCATCGTCAATTCGCTTCCCAAAAATGTAGAGGTCGCATACAGCGAGGGCGCGAGCAGTGAGTCGTATTTGGGCATGAGGACAACAAGCTGACATAGCATCAGCATACATGGAGATGCCCACTCTTGATTTCGATATCACGACTGCGTCAGGAGAACGCGGATGGATCGGTACTTGGTATGCTCATGAGAATGACGAGAGCATGGCTCCGCTTAAAACGCCATTCGAAACACGACTCGTGGACGAGACCCGCGTCTTTATTAGCACCGCGGCACCTAAAGGTATCACTCGCAAGTGGACTATGAAGCTTGAAGGCCAGCTGAAGCCCAGAGCACACGACTGCACGTTTGAGTTTGGCCTCATCGTTTCCGGAAGGGCCAAGGTTAATACGTTGCTCCTCTGGCTTCGGGCCGTGTTGACCAATTTGACTCCAGCTCTTTGTGGACGGCAAGCTAGTTATCGACAACTGGACGCGCCAGCGCCGTGGGGACGCGTTCTTCAACTGCGGCTCGCAAGAGGAGAAGGGTAGGGTAGACCTCAAAGCAGGGGTCAAACACAATATTCTCGTCGAGTTCTGCAATGTCAGGGCTCCCGCAGATGGGGACGAAGACCAAGCAGTTCAAGACAGCAACGCTGGTGTCCGTCTTGGTGGTGCTGTAGTCCAGGACCCCGATGAAAAGATGGCTCAAGCTATCAAGCTGGCGTCTGAAGCTGATGCCGTTATCGCCATTGTTGGCTTGAACGCTGAATGGGAGACCGAAGGCTATGATAGGAAGACCTTGGCCCTTCCTGGTCGAACTGACGAGTTAATCACCAAAGTGTTGGCTGCGAACCCAAAGACCATCGTAGTCACTCAGTCTGTAAGGTCGACTTCCTAGCCTTGTTTTGCATTTGCTAAAACGTTCCGAAAATGGATAGGGTTCGTCGATAACGCTGCCTTGGGCAGACTCGGTACCTGCCATCGTTCACTCCTGGTACCTCGGTAACGCAACTGGTGATGCTATCGCCGATGTTCTCTTTGGGAAGAAGAACCCATCGGGAAAACTTTCACTGACTTTCCCCAAGAGGCTCGAGGACATTGCTGCCCACGGTCACTTCCATTCCGAGAACGGCGTCGTGCGTTATGGCGAAGACTTATTTGTCGTACGTACGCTATCAACCACGTGTGTCGAACGAGGGCCTAACATGCCTTGTAGGGCTACAAACACTTCCAACACCGCGGCATCTCCCCTCAATTCGCTTTCGGGTGAGTCCCTTCTCTAAGCCACGTGGACCACGCGTGTGGCTAATGGTGGATGCACGTAGACACGGTCTTTCATACACGACGTTTGCCTTTTCCAACCTAGAGCTCTCCACGCCGGTCATCACCAGCGGCGACTTCCACCTGACCGCCACCGTCACGGTGACTAACACCGGATCCGTTGCCGGGTCCGAGGTCGCGCAGCTGTATGTCTCGATGCCCAAGACGTCCGAGGTGTCCCATCCGCCGCGCCTGCTGCGCGCGTTTGGCAAGGTCAAGGACCTTGCGCCGGGCGCGAGCGCGCGTGTCGTGATGACGCTCGACAAGCTCGCGGTGTCCTATTGGGAGGACCGGATTTCGCGTTGGGTGATCGAACGGGGCGAGTATGGGTTGAGCGTAGGGCCCAGCAGCGACGTACTGCCGTTGACGGCAACGTTCGTTGTGAAACAGGGTTTGGAGTGGACTGGGATCTGAAGTCGCCGCGAGATCGGTGCTTGTACGATGAATGTTGGGTAGATGCGATGTACGATCAACCAAACCGAGCTTTTTTCCCTTGTTATCTGCTTGTGACAAACAAGACGCATGAGTAATAAGAGTACATGCTCTAAGCAATCATACATGGAAGCGGACCACGAAGTAGATGAGTACAACCAAGGCCATCCTGTTTACATATTGCGGCCGAGGTCTAGGCCGTCAATAGAATACATACCATCATATTCAAATTCAATAAAAGTGGAGGGCGAACGGGTAAAAAAAGGACGTAACCAGTCGTGTGCGCGTAGAGGGAAAGATAGGTGTATCGCATGAAATCCGATCGAAACCGTCCGATGGCATCAGTCAATAATGAATCGTCGTCTGTTTGGTCATCTTGATTTTTTTTCGTTTCTGCATTTTCGATAGGGCACGTCGTTCACGCCTCGTCCGAGTCAAAGAGCGAGATGGGGCGTTGAAGCGGCGCAGGCGAGCGCGTCAATTCGTCGTCCAGTTCCGTATCGTCGTCCGCATCTCGCGCCCGCTCTGCGTCGCGTCGCGTCTCTCTCTCGCTCCCAATGCCGCTCCGCGTCCCGGTCTCGAGGGCGCTCCCTGTCCCGCGCTCTGTCCCACTCTTCGTCCCGCTCCCGGTGTCGCCGATGCGACGTGTGTGGCCGAGGTGGGGGTGCGGGGTACGACACGCCCGGCGGCAGCGGCGCCGCTTCGTACGACCCCGGGCCTATCCCCGCTCCCGCTCCCGCCCCTGCCCCCGCCCCCGTACCCCTCGCCGACCCGGCCCGCCCGAGCGAGCTCGACGCGCTCTGCGTCCGCGTTCGCGCGTACCCGGCTGGCAGTATGGCCCTCATGTCGGGCGTGGGCGCCACGTACATGTACGCCTGGGTGGTGTACGTCGGTGCGGGCGCGGGCGTGTACGAGCGTCCGGCGTGTTGCGCGCTGGACGGCCGGGAGGTTTGGGTTTGGGTTTGGGGACGGCTCGGGTTTGAGGTGGTACGGTGGTGGGTGGGCGCTGCGGGTGCGGGATCGGGGTGACGACGGCGGTCTCTGTCGGGATCTCTGTTGCGGTCGCGGTCGCGATCTCGATTCCGGTCACGGTCACGGTCGCGATCGCGATCGCG
>JBBPLQ010000880.1:0-13124 GCA_038089855.1 Royoungia palumana
GAAACCACTTGTTCTATCAAACCAACTCACATCATCATGCAGACCGTGAGTGACGGCTTGTTTCTCGTCTCCTGAGGAGACGGACTGATGAACGCTGGCGTTCGCACAGGTCACCTCCATCCCCGTCAACCAGGCTTGCTGCTCTGGTGCTGACTCCTGCAGCTGCGCCTCCACGTACGTTCACCTTGTTCGCAAAGCGATTCACGTTGTTGACCAGCCATGGTTTGATGTAGTTGCACCTGCAAGTGCGGCGACTGCAAGCACTAAATTATAAGCTGGAAGTTGTTGTTTCAGCGAACAATCAAGTCTTCTCCTATGTCGTTTTGTTGAAGTCTTTGTTTCCCGTGTGTTTGGTTAGTGTGCGGGGAGGCGGAAGAATAGTTTTCGAAAATCCAAATAAATGATTGTGTCTGCGTGTTCACGATCGACCAGAGTCGTATGTTTTGAGAGTTGCGGCCTGAATAAAGTGAGATGCCAGTTGATACGAATGATCACCGTAACAGTTCGCAATGAATGTGAGTGCGTTGGCATCTTCAAGACTGATGCAGCACGCAGTCGGCACATCATCTGGGGATCTAGTACCCAGTTAGTAACCACTAAACAGAATGGGAAATGAGGTTGGTGCAATGCAGGAAGCAGAGTTGGGACATCAATTTCTTGTTCTAATGTCACTAGTGCGGGGACACAATGAAGCGCAGTAACGCCTGTGAATGAGGCTGGACCGGACTTCGGATAAGGGACTACACTGCCTTGCCATGATCGATAACCTTTACCTGCAAAGACGGCGAGGTGACACAAAGCTTCTCGCGTTTCGGCCTTCTGCCATACCTGTCTCAGTTAGATCCGGGTATAAATCGCTCAGTGGTGTGTGTGAGGCGTGGCGCAAGTGTTTACAGCTTACCCCGTGCCAACATGATAACGATCCCAGAGATAAAACGCCATACCCGGGACCTCCCCGAGTATCTAGAGCCGTACAAATGGATACTCTGCCACCATTCGAATTTCGCACTCATGACTCACCCCCGGCCCCGGCCCGGGGATGTGGCTCTCTACCTGTACATTGAAGCATACACTGGCACAACTTAGATGTCAATGTCTCGTAACTCCTGGCATGGATCCGAAAGGTATTATGGAAGATCACCGCCCTGAAGCTAACCGATTTGATGCTACGCCATCCCACGAAACAGTACTCGAGCTTATTCGGCATGTACGAGAAGCAAGACCGGCGGAGACGAATGTGCGAGCACAATGACCGTCTTAGATATGTTGCAAACCAATTTCTCGGAAGAACCCCCTGAAGCAGTGCGCCAAGCGGACAAAGTGTGGCAACGGTGGCGGCATATGGTTCGTTGAGGCCTTTCCCTTGCCCCTTCCGGCCGCGAGTGCCATGTTGCTTTCGAATTGGGGGAGCAAAGCCGGCAGACCATTGATGGAAAACTAACCGAATGGCGCACGAATTTTCAGCATGCTCACCGAGATCTCCAAGAATGGAAAGGCGGCATGGTGCACAGCGCAAGGTGTGGGGCAAATGCAATGTCACTCTGACATCGAATTACCCGCGCGGGGACGCCAAAAATTAATCGGAATCGGAGAATGCGCCAGGCCATAACCGACAGCACTGGCAAGAGAGGGGGTGGCTCAACTCTCCATCAGATGAAAGTTGCAGACTCACAGACAAGCAAGGCAGTTTTGCAATATCTTGCCGACGCAAACCATACTTCACGCAGTGGGTACTAGTAGACAGATGTCGACCGGAAGATCCGGAAAGATGGGGAGTTTTTCTTCAACGTGATTGCCTAGAGAAGCATGTACGGACAGTCCTGTACGAATATTTTGATAGCTAAGCTGTGGCTCCTTGGTTCTCTGTCTATGTGACAGGCAAAAACAGGGACCTACAGCGCATCCACAGGAACTGTGACATCGTGTGATTCGTATCTCCTGTGTTATGTAATATAGCCACAGATATGAATAATCTCAGAGAGATGTAGCACATTTCGCTCTTCGACCACATTTAGACACAACTATCATCCCGTTTTAAGCTCATTCTGGGTCCTGGACGGGAGGATGCCATTTGATGGTGGCCAGGGTTGATGTGGTGTGGGATTACTGTGTTTCAGCCTTCAGCCAGTGCCATACATATCTCAGTTAGATCCGTATGTGTCCCTCCGGATACCGTCATCGTGCGTTCGAGTAAAAGTATAAAAGCCCCCTGCCATCTAGTCTCAACCTCAGGCTCCAAGTTCATTCATATCGAAGCAACTCGCCCTATCAATCTACTCACATTATCATGCAGACCGTGAGTGGTAGCTTGTCTCTCCAAGTTGTCTGCAGTCTGCAGATGAGTGTGACTGAATATCGACGTCCTCGCAGATCACCTCCATCCCCGTCAACCAGGCTTGCTGCTCTGGTGCTAACTCTTGCAACTGCACCTCCACGTACGTTCATCTTGTTTCCAAAGCGATTCATGTCGTTGACCAGCCATGGTGTGATGTAGTTGCACCTGCAAGTGCGGTGACTGCAAGCACTGAATTTCAAGCTGGCATTTGCTTCAGCTAACTACCAGATCTTCTCCAAAGCGCCATTTCGTCGAATTTTTTCAGTATTTAGTACCAGTAAAGAGTCTTTGGAAAATCCAAATATGTTTGTTATGTTTGTCGTCGTCGTTCAACGTCCATCGTTCGGCAGACCTCCATGGCCAGCTTTCCAGCATTTCTAGACCACAACCGCCCGCTTATGAGTGTCTGCTTCTTACGAGGCCTGACTCAAAATAGAGCGAAGAGACGGCAGCCTTTTCCCTCAAGCTTTGGCTCTCCTCGCGTTTGATTTCGCGTTGTCCAAAGTGGCAGCGGTCGGGATTATGTATAGCGTCGTAGTATTCCTGATCAAACGACATGTCCCAAGGGCTCGGTTTACTCACACTCTCAGCTCCCAACTTGCTGTAACCGGATCTGCGACTGGGTCCTCGGCAGTTCTCTGCGCTCGACCAGAACATGGCGTTGTGCAGTTCGTAACGTGTCCGGTACACGCAGCTGGTCCTGTCGTCATCAACACAGTATTTACAACCATTGAATGGTCATCGATGCTGGGTGGGATAACGGGAGTAGTGTCGGTCCGTGGGCTTCAAGATCAGTCGTGATGGTTTGCCTTGTTGGTGTATTCGAAGAGTTCGTGGGTTGTTGCGCGCGAAGCGCATCATCACGCCGGATATGGACCGAGCGTGCATCATGCATCGCGGCCAGTGCGACTCGAGACCTACGTGGATTTTCCTGAATCGCCCTGTCATAGCGGTACAAACGGCACACATGCTACCAACATACTGACACGGCAACTTGATCACACACATGAATAATGCAAGCATGGCGAATAAGAGCGAAAAACTAATGTTATTCGGAGAAAGAGCTCCGTCGAACTGTGTTAGCACTGGATATCTAGTGCTTGCAGTCACCGCACTTGCAGGTGTGTCACGCATTTTAAGATCGGGTCCGTGCATTTTGAAACCCCTAAGTCTCAGATCTCATCTTTGTCATCCTTCGTACATCGTAGCGTCGTTTCGTTCTATCTCTCCTTTTCCCCCAGTTTCGAGCTTCTCTGTTCTAGGTAAAGCCCTCCCGCCGGACCCGTTGTATTATTTAGTTCTCTGTTCTACTAGTAGAATCTAACGTTCCGTCGTGCCGCGGATTATAGCGAACCTGATAAGGCGCAACTAGATCAGGAGATAGGAAACACGGCAAGGCGAGAAATGAACAACGCGATTTTCTTGCAGACGAGCATGGGACGTACGTGGAGGCACACTGGCAGTTGCAGGTTTCGGCGCCAGAGCAGTAAGCCTGGTTGACGGGAATGGAGGTGACCTGCGACCACCCAAAGGGAAATTTATCGGTCAACAGCATGAACGCAAGAAAGAATTCATCGCTCACAGTCTGCATGATGTGAAAGTTTCGCGTATGAAGATGGGCTTGAAGAGTGATGGATCCAAGGAGGTTGTTTTATATCCCTGCGCGGCTGCACCAATCACTATTTATATATTACAACAATGTACAGGAAAAGAGCCACATTTCCGGGCTGACAGTGAGTCATGAGTCCGAACGTCGGCGAAATGTACCACTTGTACGACTCTAGCGACTCGGAGAGGTCTCTGGTGTGGCGTTTTGCCCCTTGGCTGTGAGGAAAGACCTAAAATCAACTATCACACGAAATGTGCAAGGGAATCGATTTCAAGTCTGAGGTATCTACTACAAGAGAGTCTTACTTATATACTACTGAAGGTTACGCACGGACCAGGTACTACAAAAGGTAACTACTACATGATTGGTCGATAAGAGAGATAAGGTGGGAACATGACTAATTAAGTATGAGTAAGAGTCCGATATGATCGTGGGAAAGAAAGAAAAGAAATAGAGTTCTGACATTGGCTCAGTATCACACTGGCACGGGGTAAACTGCAAGCGTGCAAACACACCATTGAGCGATCTGGAACCGGATTCAACTGAGATAGATACGGCAGAAGGCCAAAACACGGAATGCTTCGTATCACCGCGCCGTCTTTGTGCGCGTAGGTAAGGTCATTGACGATCCAAGGAAGCCTTGTCCAACTTCATTTACAGGCCTTCCTGCTCCTTGTGTCCCGCACTAGTGGCATCAGAATAATAAATCAACGTCCCAATCCCGCTTCCTCCTTTTGGCTAGTGGTTGCTGACTGGGTACTGGGTCCCAGAGGCTGTGCAGCCTGCTTGCTGTATCATGCAGCCTTGAAAATGATAACGCACTCACATTCGTTTTGAACTGTTACGTTGATCGTTCGCATCACACTTTATTCGGGCCGCAACACTCGACTGATCATTGGCGAGCCCATCCTTCTCTCACTGGCATGCTCTACGACTCGGGTCAATCGATGAACAAACACAAACGCAAACATATATTCGGATCTTCGAAAACTATTCATCCACCTACGCGCACACTAACCATACACACACGGAATACAAACATTTCAACAGAACGACATAGAAGAAGATTTGATTGTTAGCTATAGTAACAACTTCCAGCTCGAAATTTAGTGCTTGCAGTCGCCGCACTTGCAGGTGCAACTACATCAAACCATGGTTGGTCGACGACGCGATTCGTTATGCGAACAAGATGGACGTACGTGGAAGCGCAGTTGCAGGAGTCAGCACCAGAGCAGCAAGCCTGGTTGACGGGGATCGAGGTGATCTGATCGAACGCCGACGTTCATCAGTCCATCTCCTCAGGAGACGAGAAACAAGCCGTCACTCACGGTCTGCATGATGATGTGAAGAGGCTGATAGAACAGGTTGTTTCGATTTAAATTGGGTTGGAAATTGGTGGGGCTCAATGACGGGCTTTTATACCTCTATGCAGACCCCTGTGTGCTGTTGTGTCATTACGATGACTCCTCCGGTGCTAGCTTGCGGAATTATTGAGGAGATCGTGGTCGAACGGTTCCACACTGCCATCACCAAGTGGTATTTCCTCTCAACCCAAGCCAAAACAGGACCACAAATCATGTATCCCTCTGGGGAAGTTATTACCGAGCACATTGTCACAGGAGGCATTGATCAGAATTTCATTGCACGTCTTGCATAGTGGGATCTCACTTATCTCTGTTAGGCATCAAGTCCGAAAAGGAGAGCGAGGACCAAGGATTCGTAACTTACCCACTGCAATATCCAGGAGACCGTCCGTGCGGCGTTCCGCAGTCTCAGCTCTCAATTTTTTAGGGCATCGTGTCCGAAGTCCATATGCCCCATCCCACGCTGTTTCGGGAAAGTTCCAGGATGTCGCGAAGAGCTTGATAATCCATCCCTGTCACTCGTGCCTACAAACATAGTAGGCAGTGGCGCGGACTCCACATGATGGCGGTTTCCCTGTTCACGTGTAACCAGCGAAACCCTCGTGCCTGAAGTGAATAAATAAAGATATGTTCTGAGAGAGATCCGAGATGACTCACCTGATACACAATGTTAGACGAGACGATATCCGAAAGAGGATGATGGAAAGATGCCCCAATAGCAGGTCGCCACTTACGTGACTCCAGCAGAGTACCTGTGCCATGCTAACAGCGAACGTTCGCTCATATCCGGGTCCACTGACGACATGCACTGTTGGGGTCGCCGACGGACAGATTGGGGAGCCACTGAGAAAAGACCGCGAGGTACGTGGGAACAGGGACCGACGTGATGACCATGATTGCCTGCACAAGGAAATAATGTTTTCTGATACGGCCCGGACTGTCGGCGAGCATCCCTTATCTTGTACCCCAGTCTGGGCGCAAGGGCGTATCAAGGTTGTTGTCGGCTGGACCCTTGATCGAATGTTGGAGAGTGGACTCGGAGCGAACAAACGTGAATTGCGAGCGGGATCTACAAATGCATTTCGCATTCAACGATTCCACTCTGCGATGACAGTGACTTGGTAGGGGTGAGGTATGACTGGATCGATGAGGAATCACGACGACGTTGGTGTGCCTCTGAGCATACTGAAAAAGATCCGTCCTGGGCGTGCATGCTGTGCTCCGCGTCCTGGGGCTGTCCCAAAGATATTAGCTTGAGCATCACAGGTTGGGACAGAAGTCATGGATTGACAAAGTGGACGTCGTTCTGAACAGACAACGAGAGAGACAAAAGAGTGTATTCATGTGTGAAGCATCGTTATATAAATTGGACCGAGTGAGTACCCTCAAGGACGAAGACAAAGTACCCTCGCAGTCGTCACGAGGGACTCTCATTAAACGTGGAATCACGACCAGGTATTCCTTTAAAGCTTTACCTCTCAGTACGAGCATTGCATCCATTCGCTGGCTCTGAGGTGACCCGTTAAATGTTCAGCGACCGTGGATTAGAAGACAAACATCATCGATTCATCTCTATTTTCCCGACCTGCCTGGTCACCCTCGCTCTCAAGCATTAAGTTGACATGTGTCTCTTGGCGAAAGAATTCAACGACATACGACCAACCCGCTATAGAACCCCACTTTGTCTGGTTCAGCGATCCGCAAATCCGCAAGGAGTTGATTGACATAAGGAAATATCTGCTGGTATGCAATGGGGTCTGCGATACGGACTGCAATGAGGGCAGAAAGTTGTTCGGCGTATCAAGGTCGGCGTCACGAGTGTCAGTACTGCGCGCTTGGTCACTGCAGACTCCAACACCTCCACGTAAGTATATCTCTCTCGGAAGATCACTCCCCAGAACACACACAACGATCTCACGGTCAGCAGCGACTCGCTTGTACACACCATTCGATTGCTTCGAGAGTAGCAACCCCGTGGTTGTCCCATCCGGGCAACCAGCCGCAGCGCTTGGGTATGCACGTCCGTGTCCGGGGGCACACTCGGTATATGTTTGATCAGCATACAGGGGTCTTCATAGAGGTATAAAAGCCCGTCATTGAGCCCCACCAATTTCCAACCCAATTTAAATCGAAACAACCTGTTCTATCAGCCTCTTCACATCATCATGCAGACCGTGAGTGACGGCTTGTTTCTCGTCTCCTGAGGAGATGGACTGATGAACGTCGGCGTTCGATCAGATCACCTCGATCCCCGTCAACCAGGCTTGCTGCTCTGGTGCTGACTCCTGCAACTGCGCTTCCACGTACGTCCATCTTGTTCGCATAACGAATCACGTCGTTGACCAACCATGGTTTGATGTAGTTGCACCTGCAAGTGCGGCGACTGCAAGCACTAAATTTCGAGCTGGAAGTTGTTACTATAACTAACAATCAAATCTTCTTCTATGTCGTTCTGTTGAAATGTTTGTATTCCGTGTGTGTATGGTTAGTGTATGCGTAAGTGGAGGAATAGTTTTCGAAGATCCGAATATATGTCTGCGTTTGTGTTTGTTCATCGATTGACCCGAGTTGTAGAGCATGCCAGTGAGAGAAGGATGGGCTCGCCAATGATCAGCCGAATGTTGCGGCCTGAATAAAGTGTGATACGAACGATAAACGTAACAGTTCAAAACGAAAATCAGTGAGTTGTCATTTTCAAGGCTGATGCAGCACCCAGTCGGCACATTCTCTGAGAATCCAGTAGTAAGTACCCAGTCAGCAACCATCAGGCAAAAGGAAGAAGCGGAATTGGGACGCTGATATCTTGTAACTAGACTGCGACATATCTACGGCGGTTGTTGTGCAACTTGTGCTCCCACCTTCGCGTCTGCAAGATACTATTGCAGAACTGCCTTGCCTTTGTCTGCGAGTCTGTAACTTCCATTCGACGATTCCGAGTCGAACCACACACTCTCTCGCTGTTGGATATGGCCTGGCGTATTCTATGATTCAGATCTTTTTTTTTTTTTCTCCGACTCACTGCGCGAGCAATTCGATCTCGGAGTGACGTTGCATTTGCATTGGAATTTGGGCACCGCCACATCAGGCCGTCACTGGGATGTTCAATTCATCGCAGGCATGCCGCCTTCCCATTCTTGGCACCTCGGCGAACATGCTGAAAACTGAAGCGCCATTCGGTTGGTTTTCCATCAATGGTCTGCTGGCAGTCATATGGCGCACTGCTTCACAGGGTTCTTCTGAGAAATCGAATAAACTCTCAGACGGTTTCGTGGGATGTCGTGGCGTTAAATCGGTTAGCCTGATGGCGGTTATCTTTCATAGTACCTTTCAGGTCCATGCCAGGAGTTACGAGACATTGACATTTAAGTTACCCTTCAATGTACAGGCAGAGAGCCACATCCTTGAGTTCGAGAGTGAGTCATGAGTCCAAACGGCGGTAGAATATCCCATTTGTATGGGTATTGCGTTTTATCTCTTGGATCGTTATCACGTTGGCACGGGGTGAGCTGTAAACCCTTGCGCCACGTTTCACATACTGTGACACACATTATTGAGCGATTTAGACCCGGATTCAACTGAGACAGGTATTACGGGCCGTGGAAGGCCAAAACACGGAAAACATTGTGTCACCTCACCCTCCTTGCACGTTATTGATGATCCCAAGGCAGTGTAGTCTCTTATCCGAAGCCCGGTCCAACTTCAATCATCTTCTTTATGACCGACATTAAAACAAGAAATTGATGTCTCAGTCACACTTCCTGTATCTAGCCAACTGAAACCTCGTTTCTCGTTTTGGCCGGTGATTACTAAATGTGTGCTGGAACCCGAGAGGATGTCCTCTCCGGTTTTACGACTCGGATCGAACCATCACAATCACAATCGTATATTTGGATTTTCGGAGACTATCCTTCCAGCTACTCGCACATACGTACACACGGAAAACAAATATATCAACAAAACGGCATCGGAGAAGACTTGATTCAAGTTGTTAGCTGAAACAAGAACTTCCAGCTCGGAATTTAGTGCTTGCAGTCGCCACACTTGCAGGTGCAACTGCATCAAACCAGTTAGTCGACGACGCAAACTGTTTTGCGAATAAGATGGATGTACGTGGAGGTGCAGCTGCAGTTTCCAGCACCAGAGCAGCAAGTCTGATTGACGGGGATGGATGTGACCTGTACAAACACCAACGTTCATCAGTTTCTCTCTTCAGGAGAGGAGGACCCGGCCGTCACGCACGGTCTGCATGATGATGTGAGTTGGTTGATAGAACAAGTTGGTTCGATGTAAGTGGGCTTGGGCATTTGGAAGACTCAATGACGGCTTTTATACTTTACGCTGGCTGGTGATGTGTCATCACGATGACTCCTCCGAAGCTAGTGTTATTCAGGAGATCGTGATTGAAAAATTCCACACGGGTACTCCCTCGTCCAAGCCTCTCAACGCAAGGCAAAACAGGACCACAATCAAGTATCTCTTTGTAGGAAATTCGGTTTATTACCGAGTACATCGTCATTGGAAGCACAGATCATTCATTGTAGGTCTTGCACAGTGGGACCTCATGTCTCTGTTAGGCAGAAAATCCGAACAGGAAGGCAAGAACCAAGGATGTCGATGAGTACCCACTGTGATATGCAAAAAAGACTCTGTGCGGCGTTCCGCAATCCCAACTCTCAATTCTTTCGGGAATCATGCACATGTCTGGCGAAACTTATATGCTACGTCACACGCCATTTTGGGGCGGTTCTAGACTGTCGTGAAGAGCCTGATAATCCATCCAGATCTTGTCAACCGTACCTACAAACATAGGAAGCAGTGGCGCGGACTCCACGTGTCCCACAACAATCGTGATGGCGGTTTCCCTGTTCACGCGTAACCAAAGAAACTTCCGTATGAGAAGTGATAAATCGAGATACGTCTCGGGAGCGATCCGAGACAAACTCACCTGATGCACAACACTGGACGAGGAGATACCCGAAAGAGAATGGAAAGACGCCACAATAGCAGGTTTCCACTTACGTGACTCCAAGAGTCTAGTACTGTGCCATGCGGAGGGCGGATGTTCGCTCTTATCCGGATCCATCAGCGAGATGCACAGCCCCGTGGACAGATTGGAGAGCCACTGAGAAAAGATCGCGAGGTATGTGTGAACAGGGAGCGATGTAGTGACCATGTGCCTGCTGACATGGCCACCGGCAGCGTTGTCGACAAGCACCCCTTATCTTATACCCCAGTATTGGTTTAGGGCCGTTGTCGGCTGGACCCTTTTTTTCGAATGAAATCTAACGATTCCACTTCGCCATAACAGTGACCTGGTAGATATGAGCTATCACTCTGGATACAGTTTGTGGGATTGATGAAGGAAATCACGACAACCTTGGTGTGCCTCTGAGCGTGTTGAAAAAAAATCCATCCTACGCACCCTGTACATGCCTATGTACATGTGCGTGTCCCGGGACTGTTCCAAAAGTTATTAGCTCGACCATCACAGGTTGGGACAGAAGCCATAGATTGACAAAGTGAACGTCGTTCTGAACAGACAACGAGAGAGACAAAAGAGTATATTCATGTGTGAGGCATCTTTATATAAATTGGACCGAGTGAGTACCCTCAAGAACGAATACAATGTACCCTCGCAGTCGTCGCGAGGGATCATTAAACGTGGATTTCGTCGCTTCCCATTACCACCAGGTAGTCCTTTCCCTCTCGGTACGAGCATTGCATCCATTCGCCGGCTTTTGAGGTGACCCGTAACATGCCCAGCGAGCGTGGATTTGAAAATAAGCGTCATCTCTATTAGCCCCTCTCAGCCCCGATCCGTCTAGTCACCCTCGCTCCCAAGACCCCCCCGAGAACCATCACCACGGCCCACACCCATCCTAATTCATTTCTCCGAACCCACTCTATTCCGTTGATTCCCGTGAACAGAGTACTCACCATGATCGGTGCCACTGTACGTCCGATACACATTGCAAATTGCACAAGCCCGTTGCTACGACCGAGTGCATTCGAAGAGGGGGAATGCTGTTTAATGAGAAGCATGCTGAGGGTGTGTGGAATGCCGGCGATCTTGGAAAGTGAAAAGACGAAGATGAGGTAAGTCCACATCATGGCTGATGCGGAGGCCAGGTTGGTGCGGGCGATGATGTGGAGGGGCGGAAGGAGGGCGAAAGCGACAGGCCAGACGTACATGCACGTGTTGTAAGTCTTGGCATAGTCGAAACGACGCAGGATGTGGGGCATGGCGAAGAGCCGGAGGAAGATGGTCAACAACCCCGCAAAGGCAAACACGTCCCCGATGACTGCGGGCTGTATGGGAAAACAAGATGATCAGACGACCTGCAAGTACGGCGGGCCCAATAGAGCCCATCCTCACCTCAAGTCCTAAGCCGCCCGCATCCAAGGGTGTATAGCAGAAGAGGGTAAAGACGACATCGAACGCGAGGTTCAGAAAACTCAGTGCGAAGCCAGATATCGTCAAGGCCCATATTGCGGGTATAGAAAGGAGGGCCGTCAAGCTGATAGTTTCGGCATTGCTTGAATCCACGTTGTTGTGTGGTTCTGCAGAAAACGAGGTGGAGTGGTCATCTTTCCGTTTACTCGAAAGTGTCTACAGGCATCAGAGATAACCCATTAGCGTAGCCCTCCATTCTCCATCTGAAGCTTACCTCTTCGATGAGCGCATACCCTAAGCCCGCTCCAATAAGCGCACACGCAGCACTGACAATGCATGGAGGGAGATATGGGTGTTCTATAAATACAGGCCAGGCAAAATACCGCGGGTATCGTATCGCAGCGTTTGCCAGCGTGCCACCGATGAGCGGTCTATAACAACAGAATCACCATCACCATCATCTGTCATGCTCGAACACAGGGAGAAAGAGGGACTAACCCGATAATAGTACCTGTTGGCCATGAGAGGCTGTAGATTGGCACTGCGAGGTCTTGGTTGGTGTCGTCTGTGATCTCCGCTAGTATAGAGTGAATGACGGCCACGTTGCTCGAAACCAACCCGCCTAAGAGATCGATGGCCACATATGAAACGAGCAGACGGAAGAAGAATGCGAAACGGACCGAAGAATCTGGATGCTACGATGCCAGCGAACGTCGTGGACAAGCCAAATGTCGTAGATGTCACTGCTATTCCGAGAAGGCCGATAAACACGACAGGGCGTCGACCGATGACATCTTAGATAACTCGTTCGTAAGGATGCATGAGCACACAATAGGCGGTTCGAGTGTCTACTGACCTGATATATTTCCCCACTGATACACAGAAAATACTTGCGCGAGTGAGTACGCGCTTTCCTAACATTAGGTTGACATGTGTTTCTCGGCGAAAGAATTCAAAGACGTACGACCAACCCGCTATAGAACCCCACTTTGTCTGGTTCAGCAATCCGCAAATCCGCAAGGAGCTGATTGACATAAGGGAATATCTGCTGGTATGCAATGGGGTCTGCGATACGGACTGCAATGAGGGCAGAAAGTTGTGCTTTGGGGAGAGGTGTCGGTGATGAGTTTGCGTTCAACAGATTGGCCCCGGGGTTATCGGCGGAGAGGAACCTCTCCTCGTCATTACCTAGCAAGAGCGGCGTTGACTCGTTCGGCGTATCAAGGTCGGCGTCACGAGTGTCGGTATAGTTGGAGTCGGAACCCGAGCTCCGAGACATGGTATCCATCCAAACTTTGGAAGGTAGAATCCCCAGGGCCTAGGGTTGTTTCATCTGAGCGACTTACGTGCACCCTCGCCTCCACCTGGTCGGATGGATGTATGGTTCCAAATATTTACCACGCGTGAGAAAAACGTGGTTCA
>JBBPLQ010000881.1:0-13103 GCA_038089855.1 Royoungia palumana
CACGCCCATTGCAGACTGGGTCCAAGCATGACCCTGGATAAGGTTGAGTCGTATAGAAATATTCAAGTTGCGTGTGCGGCTGTCTGCTGAGGACACAAAGACGGCCTCATTCGATTTGACTCGTCAGGCTGTACTAGTACGAGCACCTCGAAAGAAATTATCCCTGGATAAAAAAACGGATGCCTTGACCGTCTCGTTGTCGTCCGGGTGTTCTTCTGACCCAGATGTGCCAACTCTCGGACGACTTCCCCGGGCTGCTACTGGAATCTACCACCATCGAGTCCTCGTCGAACTTCTCTGCAGAACGAACCGTGATCATTTTGATATCAGCTCCTGCTACTTTCCCAATGGGCTTCCTGAGCTTCTCGGCGGTTGCGACCACTGATGAGATACCATGCCTGAACTTGGGCAATAGGTTTGCCTCTGTATTGTGTGTGTATGTGGAAGCAGCACAACCAGCTGTGACGAAGTTGAGACGGGTACATTGGTGTATGTCAACGAGCGCCATTTAGCAGCGAAGGCTCGGATTCTGTCGGTGCCGTCAATAATACGGATGATAGCCCCTGAGAATCTACAGCTTACCTGACTTGCGTAATCGCTCACTCATCTCGTAGTATTTGTTTGTTTATCCGTGGGCCATGAAGAGATGATTTGATACAAGTAGGATGTGAGGTGTTCCCGAAACGCGATCGGTAGGCCTGGGCACATCATGACGTGACATTGTCCGCCAGAAGTCCACCAAGGATCGAGGGATTGATTCAAAGGCACGATGCGCCGCTGACAGTTGTTTCTCGAAACCGAGGTCTGTCGGATGATTATGACACGGATAGCCGTGTTGAGGCCTTCTAGAGTGCGGATGAGTTCTTCTCGGCATAGATATCTGAGTTCGAGTCCCCGATAGAACATTGGACAGTAGGTGGTTTGGGTTGATCGTGTGCAACATCTGACGTGATTCCTGGTAGCTGGGTGTCGTACTGCTGATAGATCTCGCGGATGCTAGCTTCGGATATTCTGAGGTAGCGGCGTGCGGAGGCGGTCTCAGGTGATATATCAGGGAATCGGAAACCTTTCGTCGTACAACAACGAGCTTATCTGTCTTGATGGCGACTGAACGCCTCCACCGGTGGATTTGGCTGAGTGCTCAGAGCAGCGATTTGTGGTCTCGGAGCATACGAAGCTGCACCTCATAGGAATTCCGGCTGTCAGTAATTCGAGGCACCGAGTCTTTGTTTGCAATGAGGGAAAGCATGACACTGGAGGGCACACTTACACAGTATTGGGCGGGAAGAGTTTTACAATGTTGGATCGTGTAGCAATGGTAGTGTTGCCTACACCTGTTACTACGGTCGACACCTACAACACATATATTCCGCTGGATCCGATCGATCATAGCGGTCACCTTGAGTCCTCGTATCACGCCCATGATTGCGGTGACAAAGATCGAAGCTGCGCTGTGCATGTGATATCAAGACTGCGTGTCGGAGCATACGAATCCAATGTTCATATACATACCTGCATTGACGTCCACACGGACAATTAAGCTCCTATGTCACCTGCGATGACCGTGGGAATCGTCTCTGCTATGATCAATGACGGCGCCAATCTGATGGTTTCTGATAAGGGACGCGTGCCATAATATTGCGAGTAGACGTCCACTACCTTGTTTTCTGTCGCTGTATCAACGACAAAAAATGGATCGCAGCTCGTTCGGAACGCTAGAGAACAGTGAGCCTGAGCTGATGGATCAATGGAAGTGTGGTGCCACTGACGAGAGTGCAAGGATTGAATGACGGTGGCTCCGTTTCCCATGGCGACAGGCGAATAGGAAGGAACCAGTCGGTGACGAGGCCCCAAGCGTCAAGCGAAGGCACTTCTCCCATTACCAACCAGCAAACGGTATTCAAATTTGACAAAGGCGATACCATATGCTTGGTCGCTTTCATCATGGAGGGCAGATGTATCCTGAGTGGGGGGCAGGCAGGCAGAATTCGACGATGGCAGTTGGAGGACGGTCAAAAAGTTGGAACGCCAATGAATGTGGGGGGGATCATCCACAGCATGGCTGTCTCAAGAGACGAAAAATGGATCGCCAGCGGATTGTACGGGGATGTGTCGATGTGGAGTGTGGAGAGCCACAAAGAGGTGAGAAGGATAAAGGGGCATCAAGGAAATGTATATGCGCTGGACATCTCTCCAGACGGGACCAAAATTGCCAGCGGATCGTGGGACAGGACCGTCAGCATCTGGAATCTGGCGGGCGAGCGACTGCTGACGCTGCAGCACGACAATAATTTGGTTGCTGTGAAATTCTCGCCCGACGGAAGCCTTCTCGCCACCGCCGCGTGGCATCGCTCAGTTCGCGTCTACGCCAGCGAGGACGGCCGTCTCCTTGTCGAACTTCCAATCGATGCTGGTTCACATTCAAATCAATCTCTTGCTTGGGATGACGACACACACCTCTATGCCACCTCCTTCGACGGCAAGATCCACTACCTTGATGCATCTGCCGGAAAGGCGCTCTCACGATGGCCCATCCACATCGACGGCAAGGGAAACATTGGGTGCATCGCTCTACCAGGCAATCGTAGATTCATCGCAGCCTCTTCCAACTCGTCAATATCATTTTGGGACCCAACGACACACAAGAGAATTGGCTCTGACATTACCTACGACAACGAGGTTCGCACAATGGCTATTTCGGAAAACTACCAGGTTGCAATTGGTCATGGAAAGACAGTCACGGTTCAGAACCTGGGTGATTTCCTCCCACCCCACTACGTTCAGAATCACCCTGTACGTGTGCTTCCATTCGTACGCTTGATATATTCCATTATCTTGACTATCCAGCAGAATGTGGATCCCGGAGAAAGGATCATATCTCAGGACGAGCAGTCAAGTGCGTGAATAATCAGATCTGGACTGTCGTCATCCTGACGCCGGCTTTTTGACACCGAATCCATCAGACGAAAGGATGATCAATCTTGAGAAAGCCGTGCTCCAACTACGAAATGAACTGGCTTCCGCACGAAAAGAACTCGAGACCCTCAGGTCGTCTAATGAAGCTAAGGATCGTGAGGTCACTGTTCTGACTGCTGAAGTGGACCATTGGAAGTGTTCCGATGCGGCCAAAGCAGAGGAGCTTGCAGTCGCACACAAGGAACTCGAGGAGCGTCGCCGCGATTCAGAGGAACTCATTTCCGTACGTCAGGAACTCCAGTTCTCGCAGTCTCAAACCATCGGGGTCCGCCAATGGTACGACGAGCAATTCAGAAAACTCAAGTCCATCGCCGAAGAAAGTCAGCGCACGCTATTCCTTGTGCACAATTTCATCACCCAGGCAGATGCAGGTGCAGAGATGAACATTATCGAGACCCTCCATCGACTGAACGAGAGCATTCATTGGACTTCCACATTCATTGCAGCCCGCGTCATCCATAAGTTCAAGCCTCACTCTACGGACCTGACGGAGGAACAGATGTCTGCTGCACGAAGAGTTTCTGAATGCGTTGGCCAATCCTTGGTCAACCGGTTACGGAGCAACTCACCTGCTGACATGGAGACGTATCTTCCAGTTGCGTTCCGCGCCTACTTCATGCATCACTTGCATAAAATTACTTCTTCGTGGTCTATTGATAGCGGGGCCAATCAGCTCATCCGTGAATTATACAACACAGTCCGTAAATCAAGTAAAGGAATGATTTCAGACATTACGAATTATCCTTCTCACGGCAGATGACAGAGTCGCAAACAATTTCTGGCCGGTGGCGATCCCTTACCTACACCTGTATTTCACCGACCTGTTCAAGTGATCCGGGCATGTTTATCACCCCCACGATCGACGGACTCGCCGATATCGTCGTGGTTGCTGGTTGTGCTCCTTCCACTTCCGCTGCGAAAGAAATGATCACGTCCAAGTTCCGGCACCGGATATCCCACATTCTCGCCGTCGCAGGGCAACTCACCAAATCGATCATGGATGCCCTATCGGCCGACTATCGAGTCGAGGTCATTCGTCCAGCAGTGATGCTAGATGAGAAAACAATGGAAGTCGACTCGGACTCAGTTGGTTTGGGAAAGCGACTGAAGAGTCAGAGGGTGTTGTGCACCACTCAGTTGGGCCTATCAAAGGAGGTCATCACGCAGTCGAAAGCCGGATCCGATATGAAGAATACGGCGACAATGACAAACGTGGTCAAGGTAAAGGTTCTTCCTGGTTAACTATCGTTTCGAGGCCGTTCGTCCAGCAGAAATTTTACGTGACAGGACAATGGAGGTCGACTTTGTTGGTAGAAGAGGAGGTCGAGGAGCCATAGAGTGTTACGCACCACCCAGTTGGGCTTGTCAACGAAGTTCAGGATTGAAACAAAGACACGTGAAGCGCCACTTCTGAGATGGCAGTGCTGTGCCAATCTCGCTCCCCACCCCACGATGACCCTTATTTCGACCACATGTTTCGGCATCACGGTATTTTCTTGTTGGGTCCGACTTTCGGCTGCGTGTCGACCTACTTCGTAGCCCCGATCGTTTTCTTTCCTGCTACGTTCCTCATGTCACTTCTCACTCTACCGCATCGTATACGTACCAGATGTGTACCAGCAGCATATGACCCGATCTCCGTAAAATCAACTCGCGACGTGACAATTTTAGTACACAATAATTTGGCTGCAGTGAAATTCTCGCCAGACGGAAGCCTTCTCCCCACCGCCGCCTGGAACTGCAACTCTGTTCGCTTCTACAAGAGGGAGGAATGGCCGTCTCCTTGTTGGATTCCCAATTAAAGGCGGCTCATATATAAACCAATGCCTTGCTTGGGACGACAATACACACCTCTATGCCATCTCCCGCGACCGCAGCATCCGCATGGCCCGACCTGGAAACCATCTCTGTCGTCCTAACGAACTGGATTTCAGTTTGTTTACCGTTTGGTGTAGTGCCCTCCTGTTTTCCGGAGTCCATCATGTTCGATCACTCACAGTGATGGTGTTCAAGTTCTCCGAGTGTCCTTCAGTTGTATCCCAAACTGAAAGGGATGGTGGCGGTGCGTATGAAACCTGTGCCGGCGCATTGCCAACCTTGAATGGAGTTGTATGCAAATGGAGCCAGCAACGAGTTCTCGGGCAACTTTTCATCTCCACGCAGAATCACATCATTGGTCCCGTGCACGAGGCATGCGATAAGGAATGCCACAAAGATAGCATCTCGCAGCAAAGCTTGAGCCACACCTTCCTCCGAGTCAACCCCCACAACCCGTCTCCCGCTTCCTCGCCGTAAAGCAGATGACATCCGAAAATAAACAGGCAAGTCTGAGAGAACACAAGGTCCTCTTCTAATGTTGGTTCTTCTCCCATGAAAAGATCAGCGGGGAGAACTACTATGGCCTCACAGGGTCGTTCGATGAGGCCCCACCCGACGAGGACTTCGTCGAGTACTACTCTGAGCTTGAACCCAATTCTACAGAATTTGCCCAGGGCGGATATGAGCCAACGGAATTTCCGGAGGATGGGGACGGTCCTACAGAATCTGCGCAGCACGGATTTTACCCTCCGTACGACGAGTTTGGCTCCGAAACAGTAAAATCTGGAGGGCCGGACGTCACGAAAGGAAAACAGGTTCGTTCTACTGTTGATCGCATGCCTTTCGTTTTGAACAGCAGACCCATCCTAGAAATCTATACGCGGAGGAATGCCACACGGCACGACAACATCGGACTGGCCAATCCAGGCTTTTTTCGCAAGCTACGCTCCTCGGTTCCAATACGACCCCACCGTATCCTCCTCGTCAGAGTTCTATCGTCTATGCATCGAGTCTGGTTGGCACAAGGACCATCCAGAAGGGCAAATTTCCCGTCAAAAGTTTGACGACGCTCTCGTGCTGCAATTCAACAAGATCTTTGGGACGAACGCCAAAAGCCTAGTAGGCTGGAAGAAACTGTGTCGCGTCATGCACATGAAGCACCTTCCACACAGGGTGGATGAATATCGCAAGGCGAGTCGTCGTTATCTCCTTTCTTGATGACTCATGGTCAACAATGCAACGATCGGAAACGTTGGGTCATGTCCAGGCTGCGCGCAGGAAATTCGTGAACCTCGTTGACCTCGTCGATGCGAAGGGCGAGCCCATGCAAGCCGGGTTGTTCCAGACTGGGCGCGAGCTGAGTGAATACACGCGCTCGACAGGCAAGATCTTTCCCAGGGAGAATGCGCATGCAGGAGAGATGTTGCGATACGTGTTACAACGCTTCCCGTGGAACCCTTCACAGCGCCCTCGCAAGGGCACCAAGGGCCACTGCTAAAAAAGAGAACCCCTATCTCTGCACTGTTACGAATAACATTGTGAGGTACCACCTTTAGCCAGCGTGATTTTATTTTGACGTATTATATAAGCTGTGATAACTATGTTTCTATCGAGGTCGCAGATTTGGATGTATGTCAAGTATCGAAAACCTCAGGCTTGCAGCCGTGTTGACGTCCATGTCATGAGTGCTATCTGTAGGGATGCAGCGACAGCAGCTGCATAGAAATATCCGCATAAAAGCAGCCCCGCCTAATTTGACTCGTTTCTAGGCTATGCCAGCACTGGTACTTCAAAGTATGACGGTCACTCAGTTTTGTGTGTAAGGAAATAGACACGCGAACATAACCGTAACTCGGACAGGCAGAAATATTAGCCTGTAAGGATTGCGATGCGCCCGGTTATCGATCCGGCCCGGAAAGCGCAGTGCCTTCGCGCGTACTCGTCCATTTTCCTTGTCACCATTACTCAGCTCCATTCAATCGTTTCTAAGCCTCCTCGGCAAACCTTTCTACATAGCCTTCTTCCTTCGTATATAAACCACTCTGTATATCCCATCAGATCATCAGAATCGTATCACTGGTCACTCTCAGCTCGAATTCCGCCGTTCCGAACGTTCCGCACGCTTTCCGACCACTTCCGACACCTGACGCGCGCACGCGTCCTTCCGAATCTTGTCTCACTCACTCTCCACACCAACCACCGGCTCAGTCACCTTCCCCTTTCGAACCCGCCATTGCCTTCCTCGTTTCGCAAGCACTGCGGAACGTGAACCTACAAGCCCTACCTATTTTCCCGAAGAAAAACCAATGCCTTGACCACCGTTGACGTCGTTCGCATGTTCATCCCCGGATTTTGCGACCCTTGGATTTCCTTTATCAACCCTACATGCGTCGTGCATAGCACCTTCTTGCCCCTCGCTCTTACAGCTGACGTCCCTGGGCCACTATCGGAATCCACCACCATTGAGCCCTCGTCAAACGTCTGCGCAGAACGAACTACGAGGGCTTTAAAATCAGCCTCGAGCGCTTCCCCAATCATTTCCCTGAGCCTCTCGGCGGTTGCAACCATGCATGAGATGTCATGCCAGAATTTGGGCGATAGCTTTGCTTCTGCATCGGAAGTAGAAACGGCGCAGTCAGCTGTGACGGCGACGTCCGCAAGGCCTCGCATCGCACGCGAGACGAGGGCGCCAGACTGGTCGCCGGTGCAGGTGGGCATGATGGTGTGCGTCAGCGAACGCCAATCAGCGGCGAAGGTGTGAGATTCTGTCGGTACCGTTGGCGGCATGGTTGACAACACCTGAGAATGGGTGGCTTACCTGATTTGCACAATCGTCCATACATCTCATCAAAGAGCTTGTTCGTTCGTTGATCCGAGGTCCACGAGGAGATGAGTGAGTACGAGTAGAAGGCGAGGTAGGCCCGAAACGCAACTGGTAGCTGTGAAGCTCTGTCGTGATGCGACATTGTCCATAAGCGGTCCACCAAGGGTTGAGGGATGGACATGGAAGCACGTTGCATCGCGAATAATTGCTCGTCAGTACCGGGAGAGCGGAGGTGATGAATAAGATATGTGGATATGGATGTCGAGGTTCGTTGAATATTTGTATTGAGGCTTTTCAGAGTGTGGATGAGTGCCTTTTCGGCGTATATGTCTGCGGTGATGGAATGATGAGTGAGGGATGATCCAGGTTGAGCTTGCACGACACTCGACATGATTCTTCTCGACCTAGTCTGATACTGTTTGTGTATCTCGTGGAAATGAACCGCGGATGCCCTCATGTCGCGGCGTGTGGAGATGAACTCGTGTGATATGTCAGGATACCGCTCAAGCTCTCGGCGGACAGCAGCCAGCTGGTCCGCCTTGATGGAAGCTGAACGTTTCCAGCGGTCTACTTCAACTGTGAGAGCGGCAATTTTCCGGTCTCGGAGCTGATTCGATTGCACCTCGTAGATATTCCGGAGGTCCGTAAGCCTGTTGTATAGATCTCGGGTGGCCTTTGGTGGCGATGAGGACGCCAAGAAACCGAGCAATTATGAAGAGACACACTCACACTGTCCCAGTAACGGGCGGGAAGGATGTTGCGCAGATCCCGTAGCACGACGGAGTTGCGCACGCCAGACGCCATTGTGTCTTGGATTGGGCATAGAGCCAAGGATATGATACTACCGGCATGTCCAATGTGAGATCCTATTTTTTTGTGTGTCACTGCATCCCAGAACGATACTGATGAGCCCGTAGAAGCCGCCATGTAAGTGCCGTCGTTTGCCAAGGCAATGCACCAAGGGTAGTTGGTGATGTGAATGCGCCACTTTGAGACCGTTTTCCGAGCGGCGGATACATCGAGATGGTGGATATAGCCATCCACCGACGCAACAAAGAGATATTTGCTGTTGCGATGCCATGCCATAGATTGGTTTTCTGATGAACTAACTCGGATCTTGAAATCGGCTAGCAAGTGACCATGGTCACTTTCGTAGATTCGGACGGACTCGTAGCCCCAGGTTGCGGTTGCGATTAGAAGCCCGTTTTGCGAAACTTTTACTGCAGCCACCTCGAAGTTGTGCTCGAGTCGGAGCAGTTCTTTACCTGCTGAAAGCGACCAGACCCGGACGGTCCGGTCATTCGATCCCGATACGATTTTCGTCCCGTCATGGCTCTGCGATGTATCGACCGCATTCACCGCCCCCGTGTGCCCTTCCAATATACGCACCGCTCGACGACTCTGCACGTCAAACACCTTCACATGACCTGAACTCACCCCACTCACAACCCATTTTCCATCCTGTGAGACCGCGATGGCGTAGACCCAATCCCCCGCATCTATTGGTCTTCTGACCTCCTTCCCATCCTCAACCTTCCAGCATCGGATCGTCCCTTCCTCTCCTCCAGCCAAGACGTCTTTTCCATCAGCGATGAACACGACTGAATATATGTACTTCCGGCCAGGGATTTCGATCACCCTTGTCACGGGAGTAGATCCGGCCTTGTTTGGATGTGCCAGCGTTCCCCTTAGTATTGGTCCTTCAATCACCTTGTCTTGCTGATCTCGGCCCGCCCCATTTTCTGCTTCTTCGATTTTGCTTGATCCTGCCACACCAGTCATCGCCGCGGTGACCTTGTCCTGGTGCGCAGTATCAATCGTGTTTGGATAGGTGCTTGTCACCAGCACTTCGTCAATCACCTCCTCATGGCTATTCTGGTCGGATCGCTTCTCCACCCCCTCGGCCCTGCCAATGGCAACACACCCTTCTACTACTATCTCGTTAATTAATGTCATCATCTTTTTTATTCTACTGTCCGTCTGCTCACCATTTTTCCGTGCCACTAATCGTCGCAATCTGGAATACATCGTCTGCAGATTTGAGACCAGGCCCTGCGATTCTAGTGAGTGAGTGGTGTTGACTCCGGAGTTCAATGCAGTCCCTCTGACATACACGTGTCTCCTGATTGGATCACCGGATCACCTCGCGGCCATGCCTGTTCCTGAATGCTGTCGGTCCCAGGGGGCCCACAGGCCCCCATGGAACCTAGTCTTTGTGTAAATGGGGCACGCCGGGCCATCCCACCTGCATATTTCGGCCGTCGGACACCCCTCTCCGAGGATCAGGGCCGGGCGATGTGCCTGGGCATCTATGGTCCAAATATATTGGCAGGTAAAGTTACGGGTGGGAGCGGGTTTCGAACCGGCGAAGGTCGTCAGGGGGCACTGCTACCCCTACCTGCTACACTATCCGGCTTTGTTTAGGGTACCAGCTACCAATCTTAAGCCTTATCTAGGGAGTTGGCCTAGTTGTGTAGCATTAGGCAAATGCTCTTGGCACACATGAGCGGCGCGACCCCAGAAGGATTGGTTGCAATTTGGGATATACGAATGGATAGGGGGAAACCTCCCCTTGGTGAGTTCCATAGGTGGTACTGGCACACCAGTCACTTTCGTCGACTGGCAGGCACTTTTTCGCTGCCATGCAATCCCCACGGTGGAGCCAACCACGTTACCATCCTAGGCGGATTCGAGTGATCGACAAAGATTAGTGTCCCGCCGGCCCTCTCACTTCAAATTCCCACGTATTCTTCGTACATACTTATCATGTCTTCTGCTTCCGACACATTTCCAGCAACACCCCGACAGCAAGGCTACACTCCGGTTTTGGCGGTGCCACGCTTGTCGTGCGGCGCGCTGCGAGATACCCGTGTACATGATCCCTCAAATCATAGTACTATGTGTAAGGAACGCTTCGCGTTCGCGGTTTGAACCCACCATCAAGCCACACTGGTCTCAACGCCCTCGATCGAGTTACCCGCACGCCCCCTGCCTACAGCATAAGCACGTTTTATTTTCTTTTTGTTCTATGTACATCGTTGATACAAAAGTAATGCGTTCCTCATCCTTTCATTATGTCACACCTTTGTCTCTCGCCCATGCAGTCCCTGACTCATCAGTTCACTGGCAATAGCATTTGTCTGCGTGTACAAGTAGATCATCATATAATTAGATCACGCCGATCGAAGGATCCGACTTCCCAGTTTTCCTCTCACCAGTCCGAACGAACAAACGTTACCGATTTCTCGCCCTCTTGCCTTCCCAATTTGGCTAGTCACGACCTATTAACCCGCACCGTTTCGCGTCCTCAGCACCCTGGATGTGCTTGTCAATGACTCCGCGTCAAGTACCCGTACGGTGTACACCTGCCATCCGTATCTTGCGATACCCAAATAGCAGCGGCCTGTAATAATTCTCCCACCTCTTTCGCATCTGCTATCCGATCTCTTACTTCCAGTCACCATCATGATCTGTCTCGAATCCAGGCCTGGCCTTTGCCTCATCTTTCTCCTTCGCGATGGAGGCATTTCCTTCCGGACACCACACCACATCCCTGGACAGCGATGGCTATTTTTCTTGTTCTTTTGTATTCCCTTGGTGCACCTGGCACCTCCCTCGTTCGACTTTCCTATCTTGTTAGTACAGTCCTTTCGATCATGCCTTCCGTCTCCAAGTCTACCTGCCTTTCTCCGTGTGAGCAGCCATCGAATTTGTCTAGCATACGCAGCTAACGCATGGTGGTTAACTCACAAAAACCCTTTGCTTCCTGACTTACTCCGGTCTCCTTGTTGCGAGAAACATAGAGGTATGTATAAGTCGAGCGTCTCTTGGACGTTGCATGTTGACAAGATCTTTCCCAGCGTGTGCTTTGTAAGTCATGTTCCACTGTATGATGTCCGTCACGCAAACGTCGAATCCTTACGTTGGGAGACTACTTGACTGGCGTGCCTTTACGAAAACGCAGTGGGTGACGATTTCGTTACTCCCGCATGGCACCCATCCTACGTTTTCAAAGCCTCTATTGCGTACGAGCATTCCTGACCTCACTGGCATGTGTAAATATCTTCGTTTTTGCTCTCCTAATCAATCCGCACCACGCGCCCCAAATACCTTTCCGCGTACCCACCATGCCGCCACAGTCAACGCTGTGCGAGACGATCATTTTCTTGTACTTCTACTGCCCAGATCAACCCAACTTCTCCGTCGCCATGCGTTCTATCATACGTTCTGCGGGCATCTTGGCAATACTTTCGGCCGGTGACGGTCGCACAATTCAACGATCGGAAACATTGGGCCATGTCCAGGCTGCGCGCAGGAAATTCGTGAACCTCGTTGACCTCGTCGATGCGAAGGGCGAGCCCACGCAGGTCGGGTTGTTCCAGACTGGGCGTGAGCTGAGCGAATACATGCGCTCGACAGGCAAGATCTTTCCCAGGGAGAATGCGCATGCAGGAGAGATGTTGCGATACGTGTTACAACGCTTCCCGTGGAACCCTTCACAGCGCCCTCGCAAGGGCACCAAGGGGCACCGCTAAAAGGAAAACTCCTACCCCCACACTGTTACGAACAGGACCGCGAGGTAGGCTCCACCTTTAGTCAGCGTGACTTTACTTTGGCGTATCAGGCTGTCATAACCATGTTTCTTCAGAGAGGTCGCGGATTTGGATGTATGTAAAGTATCGGAGACTCAGGTTTGCAACTGGTCGACGTCCATATCACAAGTTTTATCTGGGGATGCAGAGACCAGCGCTTCGCTGAGAAACAAGCTAGACTTGCGCAGAGATATCCACACAAGAGCAGCCCCGCCTAATTTCACTCGGCATAATTCTGGGCTATACTGGCAACTCGTACTTCGGAAGTATCAACCCCACCTGTTTTCCTGAAGAATAACTGATGCCTTGACCACCGTTGACGTCGTTTGCATGTCCATCCCCGCATCTTGCAACTCTTTTGTCAGCCCTATTTGCGTCGTGCATAGCACCTTCTTGCCCCTCGCTCTTTCAGCTGATGTCCCTGGGCCACTATCGGAATCTACCACCATTGAGCTCTCGTCAAACGTCTGCGCAGAACGAACTACGAAGGCTTTAAAATCAGCCTCGAGCGCTTCCCCAATCATTTCCCTGAGCTTCTCGGCGGTTGCAACCATGCATGAGATGTCATGCCAAAATTTGGGCGATAGCTTTGCTTCTGCATCGGAAGTAGAAACGGCGCAGTCAGCTGTGACGGCGACGTCCGCAAGGCCTCGTATCGCACGCGAGACGAGGGCGCCAGACTGGTCGCCGGTGCAGGTGGGCATGATGGTGTGCGTCAGCGAACGCCAATCGGCGGCGAAGGTGTGAGATTCTGTCGGTACCGTTGGCGGCATGGTTGACAACACCTGAGAATGGGTGGCTTACCTGATTTGCACAATCGTCCATACATCTCATCAAAGAGCTTGTTCGTTCGTTGATCCGAGGTCCACGAGGAGATGAGTGAGTACGAGTAG
>JBBPLQ010000883.1:0-13069 GCA_038089855.1 Royoungia palumana
ATGCCAAATCACCCATTCCTACCACTCCCGCACACTCCGGACTTGCGTTTCCCGAGTTTCCCACGCTCCGACCGACCGATCGGACTAGTATCTGATCATCTCTCACCTTTCCGGACTTCCGGACTCCCATACTCATCTTTGTCTCCCTCTAGATATCCAATTTCTACCATATCACAACAAGCCACCCGACAATTTCTCTCCACCTTTTATCCCGGTTTCATTGCTAACCATTCCTCCCCATTCCGACAGGAAATGTCCAGGAGAACATTATTCAAAGTCCCTGGGGGGAGGACTCCGAAATGTTTGCATTTTTAGGTTCTGATGACTCGTATTTGATCGTTTCCATCAATTCCGATGATGTGTGCTTATCTATGTATGACCTTCTGATCTCATCATATGCATCGTTTCTACCCCGGGATTAATCCGGTGATCGTTCCTATGCTTATCTTTCGATGTTCCGGCTTATCACTTAACTTTCCGGTCTCATATTTTCAATTTCCAGTCTATCTTTCGACTTTCCGGTCCATCTTTCAACTTTCCGGGCTTATCTTTCACACTCCGGACATGTTTCTCGCGCTCCGGACATGTTTCCCACGCTCCGGATTCACCTTCTCATGCCTCGGACTTCATGTTCAACCTTGTCCACTTATCTTTTGACTTTCTGGACTCATATTTTCAATTTCTGGGCTTATCTTTCAACTTTCCGGACTTGTTCCTCGCACTCCGGACTTGTTTCTCGCACTCCGGACTTGTTTCTCGCGCTCCGGACTTGTTTCCCGCGCTCCGGAATTATTTACCTATGCTCCGGACTCTATGTCCAACTTCATCCATTCATCATTTGGCTATCCGAGCTTATATTATGACTTTCTGACATATCATTCGACTTTCCGGACTTACCTTTCAACTTTCCGGACTTGTTTCACGCGCTCTGGGCTTGTTTCCCGCGCTCCGGATTTGTTCCATGCGCCCGGATTTGCTTCTTGCGCCCCGGATTATCACAAAATCTCATTGCTGCAGGAATAGATGTGAAAGAAGACCGATGAAAGCAAGTCGGGTTGGACTCCCGCATCTAGTTGCTACTTTCTTTCCTCTCTATTCATTTTCTTTGCATTACTTACCTATACCTTTGTTTCTTTCCTTTACCGACCGACTGCTGCCGCCCTGAGTCACGCTTTCATCACTCCGGACTACTCTGGACTGCTCTATATGATCGTCGCTCATCTTCCGGACCAATCGGAGATCACTCTACCATCATCCTAGCATCATATCCTCACCCGAGCTCCTATCCATCACCATTCCAAGCTACCACACCTACCTGCATTGCCCCTTTAGTGCCATCTTATCCATCATCCGACCGGCACTGACTGGGGACAGTCAGTATCTAAGTCCACCGCAGATGTAGAGCTTGGGACAGCTCTAGGTAGATATCCCGGCTTCATCCCGAGACCGATGCACGCTTTCCGGGCCCGAACATCCATTTCCGGGCCCGATTATCCATTCCCGAGCCCAATCGTCCACTTTCCAGACTGATTCTCCACTTTCTAGCCTCGTCGTCCACTTTCCAGTCCCATCACATACATTCCGGACACATATTCAATAGTCCGGTCGTCTTTCCCGCGGTCCGGACTATTCCCGGCAGGTTTCTCGCAGTCCGGACTACCTCGGACTACTTTCCCACGGTCCAGACTTGGTTCATATGCCCCAGACTTGACTCAGCAGTAGGTCTACATACTATAGATTCATTATTTAGCTATTTCTGAGCTTTGCGACTGTTTATACAGTCCAGGAAATGCCCGGACTATAAATTCCTGTACCTAGCCCTGTCTAGGGAGCTTTTACCACCTTTCAGACGATATCTACTCCTTCTCGACGACTCCTCTGTACCTACCTACCTTCCTATCAATCTATCCGTCCATTACCAGCATTTCCGACGACCCGACCGACCTTCTGACACCTTTCCGGCCCCAATCGACCACTCCCGACCACTCCTATCACTCCTCCTGCGCTCGGACTTCCTGGAAGTCACTCCCCTCACTCAGGACTTCATCCCAGACCCACTAGGGACCCCTTGGGACGAATCCCAAACCTCGCACTTACTTACCCAACACCCTAGCTACTCCCATTCAGCTAGCCTTTGGACTTTTCAACGCGCGATAGGTTCGTAAGTCCTTCGCCTAGCGTTGACCTCTTTAACGCACTTGTGCTTTGGGTAGGGCTTGGGGTGCGTGGGAGCGTTACTGGGCTTTGTGCTTCAAGCGGAGCGAGGTAAGAATGAGTTTAAACAAAGTGAAACAACACCCAAATCGAAAGGATGAAGTTAAGTAGTTGTTTCGAGAGTGACTAGCTCTGAGATGATTTAGACAGTAGGAAATCAAGTTGTTTAAACTGAGGACTATCGAAGTACAGCTCAGGTATATATACTACTCTAAAGTGTTTGTGTCTATTTGTGTCCTGGTCTGTGCGCAACTGGTGTGCCAGACTTTATACCATAAAAGGAAGTATCTATAATGACCGTGATTGGTTAATGAAAGTGGTGCCATGTAGGCTGTGCGTAAAGAATAATATGATTGGATAGAAAGAATCGTACGACATAATGAGGCTGTGTATTGTGGCAGCCAATAGAGATAGGGATTGCGCATAGGTTTGGCATGAGGCAGAAGTCTAGAACAAGTCTGGTGGTTGGTAGATTGGAACGACATAGCGTTCTTGTGGATGATAGACTTGTTGATAAGATAAAGAGGGATTAGATGGCATAAAGACAGGGGTTGAGGATAGGGGTTTAGGAGCGTTCGTAACAAATAGTTACATAGCATAACAATCACTGCCACTTACTTAACCTTAGAGTACCAACACAGACAAACATTAGAGTAGTATATAAACTTCATGTCAGTAGCATAAAGCCCCAGTTTAATCAACTTGTGTCTTCCCCTTGAAACACTTCCTCTAAGCTCTAGTCCAGCTCTAAACAGGACCACAACACAACACTCTATCTTTTGAGGGTTGTTTCACTCAAAGTTGAAGTTCAGCTTTTCAAAGGGCAACAAATGCATGTGATTAGATGAGTCAGAGTCTGCAGGCAATCCCACGACTTCATCAGCAATTTGTCCTTGCGACTGTGGTGACTGTACAGACTGTGGATGACTCGCCACACTGCAGAATGTGTCAGTTCATATCCACAGTTCCTACAATACACGGAAAAATCAGATGGTTGCACAGTACTTATTCAAACTAACTGATAGCATACAAATGATGATCTATGTACTTGTTAACATAGTATGCATTAAAGGCATCAAGAAAATCTGAGAAATGAAAAGTAATGGGTAAAAAATTAGCATCATATACCCCAATTAAATGAGTGCCTTGTAGAATCATTTTCACTGAAATGACTGCTCGAACATGGCGTCCAGTGGCATTCACTTTGGGAACTACAATCTACATCCCTGTCAAGGATCTGGCTCATCATCAAATAGTAGGAACCACTCAACTAGGGCACAGGAGTGTGAACAGTCACGAAACCTGAAGGAAAAAAAAAGTAAGACACAAGTGACCAGGAGGCCATAGAGTGGATCATTCTCTGAACCTCTGTTGTCTACAATTATGCAATCATAATGTGCCAACCCACCCCACCATTGTGGTGTACAGCATATAACATTGCGGAGCAGTCCACCATGTCCTGAATGATCACTGGGTGCATAATAGATTGCCAATGCTGAGGTAAACACCCTGATATCACCCACGAATGCTGGACAACGACATAGGTCAACACGGTCTCCAGATATCTCTGCATTGGGGTTGTGTTCATTATACAGATAGTGGCAGATACATTCAACAAGTTCAGGATACCCATAGTGTGCAGCTACTTGATCGCTTGCACAAGGTATATTCCATACTGAATAAGATCACTGACAATTTAAATTAGCCAGCACAACATAGACATGTGGACTGTACTCACCCAGCTTTCTAGCTAATTGAACATCATAGTCGGATTTGTCCCCTTCAACTGCCTGAGAATCTTCTTCTTCCTCTTCATTTTGGCCTCCTGACATGGCGATATCTTCTTTTCCTGGCAGTAATGGCAGGCCATCCAACATACCCTTCTGTGAGTATACCAAATGTGCTGTAGCAAGTTTGTCTAGTCATTGGTTGGTAAGCAACATTTGACTGAGTGCCTCATATCAATTTGAGTGGTGCCATGGCTCCTTTACTGCCTTGATATGCCAGGATTCTGTGATGGATGAACAGAGGCCATTTGGTACACCAAACATTTCGATTAATGTGCGATAATGGACCATGGCATGTTGGCAGGGTAACAAGAAATGATCTCAGATACTGACATCCTTGAAAATCCCCTGCTCGAGGTGGAAGCAATGCACTGCATCGTCAATCATGTTGAGGTCCTTTTCATTGATAACTGACTTGTGTGCAATATAGCAGAAGTTGAGAAAAGATGTGATAGCACAAACCATCGCATCTAGGACCAGGCCTGTAATAGCAGGCAAATAAATCTTTAGTTAACAAGTCAGATGGGTTATTAGAGTACATCGGGTCACTCACCTTCATCAAAGCTTTTGAATCGTCCCCTGTCCACTGCTTGAACCCTCGTCCTTCAGGATATTGGAGTAGATCAGAAAATGATGGTACAGCAGCCAATCTATTTTACAAGCAACAAACAGTCAACAAAATATCATCTGTGCCAATGTAAGAGACAAACCAGCGGTCAATTTCAGCTACTATCTCCAAGGCTTGCTGCTTGGGGTAATTCTGTTCCAGATATTCGTTCACCCAAGTAATGAGATGATCCTTAAACACCCCCTTGATTAATTGATGGAGGAGATCTGGTGTAATCAACTCATATATATCTGCGCAGGGGAAATGAGTCATGAACAGCTAAGAAAATCAGCCTGTTATGTTAAAGACTCGGATATGAATGGAGTGTACCTCAACATCTGCCACAATACCATATTCATCCCAGAGTTCACAGGTCCATTGTTGCTCGGAGTTGGTTGGTGTGGATATTTGCTCGAGGGCCACCACCACCATCAAGGTTGTTGTTTTGCACAGTACAACTTGAAACAACACTCAAGTGAAATGAAGTTTAGTTGCTATTATAGCTAGCTAGGCTTAGGAGTTTGTTTGAGTGGAAAGACCAAAGTGAATTAAACTGAGGAATGTATGCTACTACATCATGGTTTATATAGTGTCCACTGTGTGTGGTCGTATTTATGATAGTACACTAAAAAAGAAAGTGGTACAATACTCAGTATCTAATTGTCATTGGTTCATAAGGGAAATGAATGATGTCATAGATAAGGCACTGCCTTGGAATGGAAGAGAAGTTGAGAAGCATGTTGGATCACATCTGATTGGTGGAATATAAATAGGGCTGTGTAAATATGGCAGCCAATAGGAATAGGTATTGCACATAGGTTTGACATGAGGCATAGAAGTCTAGAACAAGTCTGGGGAGAAGGCAGGAGGAACAACATAGCATTCTTGAGGTATGAAGACTTGTTGATAAGATAAGATGGGGTTAGATGGCACAAAGACAGGGGTTGAAGATAGGGGTTTAGGAGTGTTCATAACACAACTGAATACAATCAGGTATGATATCACTTGAAAAGGAATATAGATAGACATACCATGGACACCAGCCTTGGACAATATAGGCAAGCAAGGCCTGCTCGGGATAGTCGGCCATGTATGGACCAAGACCATATATGACACAGTGGAAGTGGCCATCCATGCACCGTGTCACCCATGGTTTGATCATGGAATCCCTGACTGGACGAAGGATGGCAGCAAGTGATGAATGGAATAATTGGCAGTGGAAGTGACAAAAATTGACATCATCTTTGTGTGCAGGATCAGCTATACGATAACAGTCAGAATGAGCCCCAAAGCCAGGCAAAAATTGAGTACTTACTCTTTGGAATAGACAGAAATGCCAATACAGAGATGGCACCATTGTGTGAGCAATGAACGTTATTATGGACGTTTCCTAGAGACTTGTATAACAGATAGTATTCTGCATTACTGGTGCCAACACTGACTGTCATCTTGTCACTGCCTAGTACTATGGGTGCAAATATTGCACCATGCATATCTGGATCCTGCACAATGATTTCCTAGAGTACTGTGAATGAAGGAATCGATTGAGAACATTCTAACTCACAGACTGATACCATGCCCATTGACCTGACATCAAGTCACAGACCTTGCGTTGGCCATTTTCATCTATTATGACCTACATGTCATTACTTTTAATACTTTGTTTGCTATATATTACCTTGAATTAGATGTACCTTTGCAGCATAATCAATCATGCCATCAAATGCCAGATTCTGGAATTGTTGTTCAAGCAGACTGAGTGGATCACAATACCACACATCATAATCTGCCAACATCCATGATGGAGGGTCCTCAGGTAACAGTCCTGAATACTTTACCGAAAATGACTGCCAAGGAGAGTCTTCATACAGTATAGCATCAATGGTCTGGTATAGATCACATGGGACCTGAATGGTGGCTCATGGCCGTTGTACAGCAATGCCAGAATATCCATGAGTGTGTTGATCTTTCTGGCAGACATCTGAACCTCCTGGTACAGAAACTCTGCAAGCTCAAATTGAGCTCGATTTGTAAAAGGTGACCAGTTGCATTGAGCACATGGATCCAGGGCAGTGGATGCATCGAGGGTGGAAGATCCTGTCCATAGGAATCGCAAGGCAATCCTGTACAATGTTGTTACGAGTGAGATGTAATATTGTTGAGTGGGGACACATCCCATTGAGGACAGGATAGAAATGAACATGCTGACCAGGTTGATCTGGAAGCTTGGTCCCAGGTAACTCGAGATCATGACCATCCAAGTCACTGGTTTCAGAGGTATGTTGTTCCAATGTTGGCACTCAATGATTAGGACCATGCTGGTGGTGTACTCGAGCATGTCTTTTGAGACCACTGTTAGTCTGACATGATTTGTTGCAAAATGGAAAGGTACATCTAAAGTTTTTTGGACGATAGGGGTGTAGAGGGAAATGCCCTGCTGGAGACATCAGTGGAGGACCTGGTGTGGGACAGGTGATAAATCTATGGGCATTGAATCTGGAACAGAACAGGAGACAAACTGCATACAATGCCCTTGGTAGCCAGACCATGCTCAACAATAAGTTTTCAAGGGATGATGTGACTCCTAAACAATGATGGATAGACTGGTTGTGCATCACTGTAGTCACTGGTATGGACCCTAGAATAGTCAGTACAGCAGATACATGTATAGAACTGACCACATGGTCGACGACCAATAGCATAAGCAGCCAGTGCTCCAGGCACCTTTGCATTCTACAAAAAAAAAGGCTGTGATCCATATTAAGTGCAGGTTAAAAGACTGACCAAATGTCATGCACCTCCCACGCAACCGACTTCCTGCGATGCCGAACCACATCATTACCTGCACAGCAAACAAAAACCATCATCCTGGAACACCTGACCTCCCCACTCCATGGCACAGCAGCCAGATCATCCAAGAAGAGTGAGCAGAACAACATGCAACACATGCTACCACTGTACTCCAGCAGCAGAAGAATGTCTGCCAGGTTGCTGAAATCTAAGATTAGCTACAGATGCAGATGAAAATATGATGCACCAAGTTCTAGAATCCAACATCAGCTATCAGCAGGTCATCAGAGCCACAGCCTACATCAGAGCCAGCTCCCAATGGTGGTACCTCAATGGCACCTGCCTTGAATCATGTCAAAGGCCATGATGAGGGCGATGGGGATAGCCAAGGTGCTGAGACTGAAAAAGGTAAGTACACCAATACATGCACCTACTGGGTATTTACCTTGCATATTAAATTTAGACAATGGGCCTGGGTCTATTGAGGATGTTGCCAGTCCCAGTGTCACAATGGGGTTTGAAGGCAAGGAGACCGCAGGAACCTGCAAGAAGCTGGCTAAGGTCACATGCCACCTCATTGAAATTACCCATGCTCCTAAGGCCAAGCATGACACTAAGGCTGCTGTGCCCATTGCTTCTGTCCCACCCACTGCAAAGGGCAAGCCTCTCAAACACAAGGGAGTGTATGTGTCTATTCATCTATCTGAGGTAACTGATGTATGTGTTTGTCTTCTAGAACATTTTTTGGCCCTAGTCAGCATCAGCCAAAAAAGAGGAAATGTGATGCCCCATCTGGCCTTGCTAATATGTACCAGCACAATCATAAGAAAAGTAAACCAGGAGATCCTCTAACCAGACCCATCAAGCCTCAGATTGGTGAGCCAACCCCTCATGGAGGTGATCAGGTCAGTGCTAGCATGACAAACAGGTTTGGCGATTTCACAGAGGAGCAAGAGAAGAAATGGGAACCTGCCAGGTCACAGAGTACCAAGGTAATAGTGCTCCTGACTCCCTAACTCTATACAAATACTAATGTACCAAGGGCCCTATGAATATCACAAAGATTGTCACAAACGTGCCTCAAGAGCACTTACAACTGAGTGCACCCATTGCAAATGTGACTACTGTGAAAAATAGACCTAGTCACCAATCCTTACCCATCAGCTCGTCCACTCAATTCAGCAAGATTTTCATTCCTTTACTCCATCTCTACTGCGGCACACTCGAGGATCCTTGGATGGTACCTGATCATTTTCTTGACAAATTACAGGAGCTCTGGGACCATGTCATGTTAGATTGGCCCCACTGGTTTGATGAGGATGATGACGTCTATCGTTTGGTAAGGATGTTGCCAGACAATGACTACATTGTTACTGATGTTGGTGGTTAAATCTTTGACAGGCTATAGTGCATGCAAAAGACTTACGAGTGGCGTGCACATATTGGAAAAGACAGCATTGAGGCTGTCAAGGCTCTGTGGGCTTTGGATCTGAAATATGAAGACCCCATGGAGCACAAGGCATATGTTGATTTCGCCCTCGGTCCTAACCTTCCATTCATGTATGGCAATGTGGAACATTTGGAAGCAAATACATACAAGGTGTGTCCTATTCAAGTATCTACAATCATGGGGTAACCACTCATGGTCAATATTCATTAGATCTCAAAATCATTTTTGTTGCAGCTTGTTCTACAGACATTTGCATCTTACATCAAGGATGTTTCAGTAGTCAACAACGATAGTTATCATGAATTAATTGACCATGTGATGCCAAGGGGTGCGCTGGTCTTGGCTGTCACATCAGTATGTTATGGTTTTCAGATGCGGCATTAGAACATCTAACTAGTTATTATGGGTCGAACGGGCATTGATGCTCTATTCCACTGGACTCAAAGATGTGCCCAGCAAGTGGTCTGAGGCTAGCTTCTCTGACATTGGATAGGGAAACAAGGCTCAGTTGTACATGTGATCGATTTGAAAAGTCAGTGATTGTTAAGGCTATGTCAGAATTCTGGTGACAACTCTGGTCAACTCCAGATCTGACTCTGAAGTTGTGCAAGGGGTTCAGGACTTTGGCTTCAGCAACTTAGAGCGGAGCACTGTGCCCTTACTGTCCTTGTTGGTGGTCCTGGATTTCGGAGGACAAAGAGGATGGAGTAGGTTGAAGGTGGAGCTCGGAGTGGAACAAGACAAGAGAGGAGTGCCAGGGAAGTCTTAGTCGATATTCAAGCTAATGTATCTACGACAAAGCTCAGACTTACAGTATATACAGAGGTCGGAGGACATAACTAGATGAAATAGGTCCAGAGTCAAAAGGGTCAGGGTCAGAGTCGGAAGGGTCAGAGTAAGGGTTGGAGGCAGAGAATGGACAAGGGTCAATAGAGAATGTACAAGGTACATAAAATGGAGAATGGAGACAGAGAATGTACATGCAGGGTTGGAGGTAACTAGGGATGGAGGTTTTATATGATGAGAACAAAATGTAATGTAAACTATAATGGAGATGCAGAGGACAGAGTGACAGAAAGTGATGGAGCATTGAAGCATCAGAGTGTGATGGATGTGATGGAGTAGCAGAGTGATGGGCATCGGAGTGTGATAGAGTGTGATGAATTGTTGGAGTAAGCATCATAGTAGGACATTGGAGTTAAGGAGTTGGTTGATGGAATGGATCATGACAGTGATGGAAAATTCACTGAAATTATCAATGGCGCCCAGGAATACTGCAATGCTCCCAACTGTTCTAGGCAAGTGTGACCCTCTCACAACGGACCAACAGCTGGTGAGGTCAACATGGATGATGACCAGGCCATGATTGTGGGGATATTGAGGTTGAGTCAGATGGTGAAGGCAAGTCATTTCTTGCTTGGATGTACAGAATTCTAATCACCCATGATAATTCGACAGTGTCTGGACTTGGAGGTGAAACAGCATGATCCATTGCATGCAAAATAACTAGAAGGGGCCAGATCAGGTAGCTAGAATGTCAGTCCCCACTATACCCTGTCTCGTACTGTTGTGTTTGAATTGACCTGATTGTGTTCTTACCATGTGCAACTGCAAGTGGACTTTTTCATCTGTACACGGGCTGTATACAGGTGGTGTGGGCTGTACACATAAGTGACATGTCTTTTGACAGTCACATTACTGTGACGACTGTTGGTCTGTCAGGTCTGTCCACAGTCCATACAGTCACCACAGTCACAAGGACAAATTGCTGATGCTTAATCATCTGCCTCCTTTATACTAGTGCTTCCATGGCCCAGCCCGAAAGCCCTGAGCCAGCTAAGCTGAGCCCCAAAAAGCCTGGCTGGGCCAGGCCGTGCTAGGGGCTTGGTAGGGCTTGGAATTTTGAGAGGCCATGAGCTGAGCCGGGCCAAGCCCCAGAAGCTGAGGCCATGGGTGCAGTGACTTGTTTATTTATTTGTATGTACTTGTGAGAACTCATATAGTAAGTTTGTGTGCATACACTCCAGATCGACTCTAGCTCACTGGCATGCATCTTCGTGCATCGCAACCTGGGTTTGGCTCTACATCACCTCTGGACCACACACATTGTATCTAGTCGATCCTATTGCTCCAATTCAGTCCGGCCAGTGACACAGTTATCTAAACAGGTAGGTTAGTTTCCATCTAACCATTCTAGTTCCCTGAGCCTATTTGAGCTTTCCTTGATGCACACAGCAGGTTTTCATGGTGGTGGGGTTGTCTGGGATCACGGAGGAGTGGTGTGGGTGGCCCAGGTATGTGTCCTATCGTGTTTTGCACAATTTGTCTGTGCTGACCTTTTTGACCAGCTAACAGTCACTTTTTGACTTGAATTGAGTTGTGGCATGCACTGCTTGTTGCACCGTCCCTTCTGTGGCCTACTCCATCGCATTCCAGTCGATTTGGTGCATTTTGATGCTGTAATTCACCATTGACATCTCCCAGCTTTGCCTTCACCTCCTTCTAGCCTCCTGGACCAGAATCTTGATGTGGTGCACTCATTTCGATATAGCGCTTGTTCCCATCGTGACTGGGACATATCCCATCGTATCCATCGCCTTCAACAACATTTTGGGGTCACAGATCGGCCTTGACATTGCATTTTGCCTCCAGCACCTGTAAATGGCCTCCTGGCCCAGTATCTCAACCTGGTGTGTTCGCTTCACTGACACACTCATCCCTGACGTCTTTAGGACATTCCTGGTCACTGTGGATGCAGGCTCTGTCATTTGTACAACTCAAATCACCTCTGATGTCGTCCTTGGGCTCTGGGACTCCTGGACTCCTGGGTATGGAACTTGAGCTAGTGCATTCGTTTCATCGGCATGCTTGTTACTGACGTTCCTAGGGCTATCCTGGTCATCATGGACACATGCTCCATCGCTCTGGCGGTCCAGATCGACTCCCTCATCGACCTTCGCCCGTTCACCTGAACCTGCTTTCCTTGACCTACAGCTTGACTCAACATGTTCATTTCATCGATATCGCAGCCTCATCATCCAGGCCCTTCCTGGGACCTGTGGGAGTCCCCTGGTGCGACAGTTTTACCACCCAGGTTATAAGAAGTGAGTTCTCTGGACCCACATCATCTGACCATTCTCCAGTCATACTGATGTGTTCAGCAGCCTCTCCCACTGCTTCCTATCATCCTAGACACTCCTGGATGGCATCAATGCGTCCGCTGGAGTGGAATCATGAGATGTTTGACAATGAATAGGTATATCTTGACTACAATACATCTTGTAACTACATATGGGTCTTTTGAGCCAGGCCAGGCCGACTTTTGGGGCCTCAGGGGCTCAAAGCCTGGCTTGTGATTTTGAAAAGCCACAAGCCCCTTAAGCTGGGCCTGAGCCAGGGCTTTCAGGCTGGGCTGGGCTGCAGCAGCACTACTTTATATCCAAATTTCTTGCATCAGACTCTCCATTCAATGTACTATAATACTTAGTGTTGTGTCGACAACGCTTTTGTCTCGAAATTAAATTTATTATACACATGTTATCTGTCACTCTGGGTTGAAACTAATGAGTAACAATGCCACAGGTATCTGCTAGTACAGGCTCCTTCATGCCCTCATCTTGAGTGTGAGGGGCAACATCCAAGAGCATCACGTGACAGAACAAAAATTCAAACCCAGCATAACCTTAATCCCCTCACACTCTCACCAAGAGCTACAAGAAAACATTTGTAAACAATGACAGCCACCGTCTTTGGGCCGTTGGGTTGTGAAAAAAGTATTGATAATTTGAGGTTAGGGTTAGGTATTTTGTAGGAACTAGGTATACCAGGTGATGGCGTAATACATACCTCTACACAGGTACCAGTCACATGGTACAGACTTTGTCACCTTGTGCCAGTGATCTACCTACCCAATCTGATATCCAAACACGCACGCAGGAAGTATTCAGCATATGACCATGTTTATGAAACAACACCCGAAACAACAAGGGCGATGTGTAGTGGTCCTTTGAAGAGGGACTGGCTCTTATGAGAGTAGTTGTTTGAGTGGAAAGGACAAGTGAATTAAACTGGAGAATGTACGCTACTACATGAGAGTATATATACTGTTCTAAAGTGTTTGTACATATTTGTGTCCTGGTCTGTGCGCAACTGGTGTGCCAGACTTTATACTATAAAAGGAAGTATCTATAATGACCGTGATTGGTTAATGAAAGTGGTGCC
>JBBPLQ010000884.1:0-13027 GCA_038089855.1 Royoungia palumana
GACCTACTAGTAGCTCAACTTGGCCACGTCGCCCACAAGGTGTCAACGTTTCGACCCGCTCAAGCGCAGCGTGCCTGTGCGTCAATTTCACCTCGAGCCCACAGATTGACGAGTCAACGACTAGATCGATTCTTATGGTATGATGGCAACAACAGCCTGAGTGCTCTTCTTACATTAATGTAAAACACGTCTATTCTAACTTCTAAGCATCGATCAACCCACGTAATCCATTGACGATCGGTCTAGGCTCGATATGCGTGCATATTCCAACAATAACCTGAAGGCACGTCAGTGCCAGTCCACACGAATCGACTTGACGTACCGGTACAGGTATGCCGTCATGTCCTCCTTGCGCCAGAATCGTCGACTCCAATCTCGCCCCGCTTTGGCTATCCGTGCTGCCAGTTCATCGTGGGCACGGAAAAAAGCCACCGCGTCGTACAAGTCTACGTAGGATACTTGGATCGGGACGTAATGGACCCATGGCTCGATACGCGACGTATACCTGATGACAGTCAGACAAGAAGGATAGCTGAAACTATGCACACCATTCTGGATAGATAGTCGACTTGAAGATGAGCGCGTTGCTCGTCATGAGGCGCTTAAACCGACCCGACCATCCATTCCCGTCGATCTACGGTCCACGTTACGCGTTAAGCAGTTGTCCCGCTCGAGGCCGGCGTACTCACGTCGAGGATAAACTTATACCGCCCCTCCTCGTGCCGCCTCTGTATCCTCCGAAACTCCCACATCCTCTCCATCTCTTTACACGTCCCCCCGTGCTCGTCGCACCCGATTGGTCCCTCTGTAAAGGCGATATCCATCCACGCCGGATTAACATGCGCGAGGAGCACCGCCTCTGGATCCCCGACTGGCGTCGCCTCTTCCCCGCCTTCATGCACGTCCTCGGGCGTGAGCAATATGCTGACGTTGCCCTCGAGCGCGCTCGCCAGCGTGACGAGCCGCGCGCGTTGACCATGGACCCACATCGTCTTCCGAGACGCCCACATCCCTGTCGTACGACCACGCCAACCCAACCGCTCGTCCACCTTGTATTCCCATGGGACGTCCCCCACGAACGCGCCGCTGCTGTCTTCGTCCCGGTCCTGGTCTGGATCGCCATCTGAGTCCCAGTCCCAGCCGTATGGCACGGGTGGTCGAATATCGTGATGGAGGACCGTGGCACAGAGCGAAAACCGCGGTACGAGGGTGGAACAGGGGAAGGGTCCCTTCTCATGTGCGAGGAATTGGCCGTGCGAGGTCAGTAGCCAAGGGTGCATACATGGATCCATCGTGTCTCGATGGGAAGCGATGAATGTTTTTTTGGACGAAAGTGGAGCTGACGGGGCCGAAGAAGATGGTGGGTTCAGATGGGCAGGCGAGCCGGGCGGACATGCCTGGATCCAGCCATCTTTGACTTTGGGCATATCAGAGCGTTTTAGTGCTGCATGAGAAACCGGTGACACATGAGAGTCGCCTTCGAAACGGATGAGGTGAGTGATACATACTGGTCCCGTTGGCGGCGGCTTCGAGGGCCATGGATCTGATCTTCCAGTCCGACAACATAGCGGGATTGTCAAACGGCGAGAAAGTGAGCCGCATCGGGGGCATTTCCAACTCTACGTCGCGGATCAGCCCAAGAATGTCGTTGATACTCTTTACTAAGTATTGTCTATTCGGAGAGAGGGTCGTGTTGACCACCTTGAATCGAGGAACATCCTTGGTCTTCTCGACGGTCACTACGTCGCCTTGTCTTTCTAGTTCTTCTTGTGTCTGTGCCAGCTCTGTGGGATCGATTCCCCAAAACGGCTCCAGATCGCGGTAAATCTCGTCGTATTCGTCGGGCAATTGAACGCGATGTTCCACGACGTACTCCCACCTGAATGATATTACGTATCATCCGAAATCAACGCATGGATCTCAAAAGACGCGTCGAGCGAGACGCAAAACCTGTCAAACGCACCACTTGTCGAATCCGAGGGGCGGCGCGCGATGATAGCGCTTCCTGTACTCTGCAATGGCCTCGTCGAGCGTCTTACTAGCACGCGCGCGCTTTGCCTCCCACGCCGCCTCCGCGTTTCGGATGAGCTGGAATATGGGATGCGGGCCGTCGGGATTGACGACGAGGAGCCCATCGGGGGTGAGTGTGTGCGCTCCGAGGAGTGGTTTCGGGTCAAGATTTAAGTGGACCATGTCGCCGAGGGCGACGGGATCGTGTTCTATGTACCCAGGTGGCACTCCGACATGGTGAGCGAAGAGCTGGATGTGGGTCCGCCCGAGATGAGAAGACGCACGGGAGCTGAAGAGGGGGCGGAGGGAGAAGGAAAGGACCGAGACGAAGAGGAGCACGACTACGGATCTGCGGGAGATGGCCCACCTTAGGCTGATCCAGCCGAGGACCATTTCAAAGGGAGTTGGGAATGCGGACCAGGCTACATAGAGACTTAAAAGGCGGTGATGAACCCGCGCTCGCTGTCTAGATCTTCCATCTCACCCGAGGATCAACGTAAACTCCAGGAACGCAAGGGCTATCGCCATCCCAGAAACACACTCGACACTCGACACACATGCATAGAAGGATCTTCGTTAGATGGAAGTGTACGTTGTTGCTGTAGAGATTTGCAACCCACAGGTGGTAACCAGCTCAGCTGTCGCTGGCAGAAAATTTGAGTGCTCCAGCCCGGTCATAGTCTAGCCCGAGACGGGCTCGGAGACACCATGTGAGATTTCAGGACTTCAGGTCCCAGGGGAAGTTTTGAAAAGCATACTCATTGTTATGGGCGGTTCCCAATTTTCTTCCGGTTGTCGTAATGATGGCTGATACATACTGGTAAAGTAATATCACCATGAGTACGGCTAAATATCTTGACGGGTGTCAGCATATCGACGAACCTGGGAACATAGCCATCGCGCGCTCCGATAAAAATGTTCCTGATTGCATAAAACCACTATACTGGATGCAGATCGGAATGATTCCGATTTACACGCTCGCATACTACATAGACTCGTAACGAGGCGTCCACTCACTATGACGTACGAATCAACATAGAAAGATAAGCTTAATCGTCAACCAAGCAACCGGAAGCGTAGGGTTCAGTGCGCGACCGATAGACGGTGTCGTTAAGCACCGTCCCGACGTCCTCCGACCTAGGTCGGTACTCAATTGTGGTAGCCACATTACTCGAGAACATATCCCGCCGACTCGCCCTCGAATTGAGGCTGGTTCATAGGTAGTCAGTTCCACCCATCGCCAAGGCTATCCCGTCAAATGACTCACGTCGCTAAAAGAGCATTTGTGTACGCTGTGAAAGTAACTGGGTATCGGCGGTTGTGTTTCTCAGCTCCACGCACCTTTGGACACACAAACGTAGGGAACCAAAAAGTACATCGAAGTCGGGTAGGCGAAAGCCTGAGATAACGAGTACACGGTTGTCAGTCCCATCGATTTCGCACAGAGGCTACGTACGAGACTCAGCTCCATGACTCTAACGATCCTGCCATTCACATGTCAGCGGATCACACTCGGTTTCATGCCACCCAACCGCTCACGCTGTGACCATACCGCTGCCGGCGATGTATAGCGTGAGCACGTTGAGCATACGGTTAGTCCTGGTGCGACTGTCATCAGCAATCGACATCTTCCTAGCCCACTCAGAGTGTGTGGTGGAACGCACATGGAAAATCCACGTCCACGATGGAGCAGGTAACTTATGGATCCAGCGATTGAGATGTCCACCACAACAGATGTGATATCTCCCACAAGAATGCACCACTACCCGTGTGCGTGGCCCGTTTAAAATGTCCTGGTGAACAAAACAAGTTGATTCAAGCAAGTGACAGCGTACCCTGACCATCTCCTCTAGTCTAGAGAGTGGGCTCCGTAAGCCAAGGAAACTGTTCAATTGATGGCCCCTGGGATGCCAGATGCACGTAGCAACCAGAACATACCTGATTGCGGTTGCCGCTGCAGATACCAAGCATCAGTGAATGCACAGCAAACGACAATACTAAACAATCACCTATCGGACTCACTAACATGTAGAATTGGCTTAGCCTGGTGGGATGAACCATCAGACGTGATTTGCTTACGAAGTGAGATGATGGATATCATTGCCTGAAGGACTCGATGTCATTACAGGCAAATTTGCAAAACTCAATGACGAGTACATACGAGACAAATGGCAAACATTCGCCATCTCCCGTTCACTATGGTTCGTCGGTATGGAAGCTGTCCTCAATAAATACTGCAGACACACGTATTTGAATGCGCCACGTTAAAAATCTTGGTGTGATGGTCAATAGAACTGAAGGTGAATGATGTGCTCCGAACTCACAAGTGCACTATCAGGGCGATAACCCCAGTAACCGGAAGCTCAGCCTATGAAGTATAAATGAAAGGAGCGCGCTTCACGATAGAATGAGAAGACTCCTACCACACCACTCCTAGGGCTAACTGTTCGTCATTTTCGGCTGGAACACAACCACCGAATCCTTACCATACTGTATAGCAGGAGACTCTGGTATTGCCGAAATTTAGGACCAGATACCAATATGTAGCATGTATCCACAGCGCGAGTGAGAGCGCGTCCAGTGCACTGATAGCGTGTTGTTTAGCCTCATCCTGGTTTCTAACAAAACGAAGTTACCACAAAGTAGCAACCTGCTCGGTGAGGAAGTTCAACAAGGACTCGGCTGCAGGAGACTTGAAATACCAGCAATTTTAGAAAGACATTGTCTTTGGGGTATGTCTTGTACTGTCTCAACAATGTCCACGTCTCGAATGACTGAATTTATTCCATTCCACGCACATAAAAGCCTGTTTGCAACAAGGTAAATCCAAAGAAGCTAAAGACACGTGGGTGAATCAGTTCCGCCGCAGCCGCACTTGATCGGGGATGAAGACCTACATAGATGCCAATACCAAGCCGACGAGGAGTGCCCCAAGCCTTGACTCTGTGTTCGCGAAACAGGTGAAAAATACCATAATCACCTATGTATGTAGCCGTCCGCGTCCGCGTCCGGGGTGTTTCGTTTTATGAGTCTGAACAATCCATAATTAATTTGTCAAGATCTTGATACCCGACAACTCCCAACGTCTCTGCGGGAAAAATGGAATAAGTAACGTTTCGGTTGAACCCGGAGAAGACCAAGGGTGTATGAGCTATCCAAATGACGCAGGTTACAAGTGCCGGTCATACACTCTGGAGCACAGGGAGGTTCTCCGAGTCCCGAACGTACCACGCACGGCCGCTCTTGTTCGTAATCCTGCATGACGAGCTCGCACTGCCAGTGGCAGGCGTCGTTGAGAAGGTGATCACACAGTGGCTGGGTTTGTTTGTCGAGACGCATGCCAGTGATCTTGGTACGGAACCGGTGGCGCTCCCCGAAGTTCTTCGTGACTCCGAGTCGTACTCGATCTGTCGTCGGAAACCCGGGTATTCTAGGATCCGTAGCCTCACGACCAACCTGCTAGTTTAGTTTACCAGTGCGCATACGATCACGGTCTAATGGCGCTCGTAAGCACTCGGAAACTGACAGTGTCGGGATAGCCTTCAACTTCAGCGGCGGGCGGATCGCGGAGGATCTGATGAGAGTGCAAGCCGGCCAGAACATGTAGCAACCGCATGGAGATACCGATCTCGTTCCCATGCGCCCGGCGGTTTCAGACGTCATTCTGATTGTCAATCTTTCAGGCACCACCGTGACGCTACACTAGCGGATGCTTACGACCTAGGAACGCATTACCTGTGATGCGTTGAGCAGGGTAATGCTTCGGAGGACCGTCGCGCCCTTTTTATCCATCAAAGTCATCGAGTCTGAGGTTTTGACTGTCTTTACCCAACTCTTCCCTTTGGCTAATCAGTGAAAGCTCACTGATCTCTTTGACGCTTCCTCAGGTTCTGGCGTTATAATCCGAAGCTCGGATCCTCACATTGGATCAACCGCTCAGGCTGTAAGCCCAAATCCGAAAATAATCCTGCAGGGAATGAATAAGGCATCATGGCGTACGAACATGACAAGTGGCCGTTGTGTCTGTGTGATCGAGGACAAGAGGTGAGCACATCACATTGACTGGTTTTTGTTTCAGGATGCACTCACGGCGATCATTATGGTGATGACCGGACGATGGTGTTCTGCTCTCCTGATGTTCTTAGGCAAAGATTGATCGGCAACCTCACTCATTCATATCTGCATCGATGGCCCAGCGCAATTCGGACATTTGGGCCCCAATGATGTTCATGTTGACCAGTGGTTGGATGCGCCAGTCAGCAATCACATCTTGTCCTTCGCAGCGGGGCTGAACGTTGTTTCATTGTTCCCTGCATAATCGCTACGTGAACTTTCGTCGACCCCAGGTTTTCAATCGCTATGGTCATAGGTAGGACATAGAACAGGCCCCTACTATCGCTCACCCAGGCTCTGCATGGTCAACATAGCTGTTCAAACTATATTTTATGATGGACGATATAGTCTGACATCGGATAGAGAGCATCCATTCAAATGTAGCTCCGCTAATATGTGGACGAGGAGTGATTCGAGCAGAGGAAATAATTTGGGTGCCTAAAACCAATAACGCTCTCCTACGTATCTGCCTAGAATGACGCAAAGTGTCATGCGTTTGTTGGTGATCCAGACCTTTCCCTGAAGCTGGAGGGCCCATTTAGACATTTTCGCCTTCAAGTCCAAAAATGAACTCCGCAAGGGCTAGAATGTTATGTAATTAGTCTTCATTGGAATACCTGTGTGATCCCCCTGCTAAGGCACTCGCTCGTGCACAGCCTAGGCCCGTATAAGGAACCATTCTTCTTGTTTCAGGTGGGTTGTGTTGATAGAATATACCTTGAAGGACATAGTAATCTTTAATAGATATCACTTTTCATGGCCAACGGTTCAAAATCCATGTGTGTGAAAGTGTCCAAGCGGCCATCAACGTTGTCGCTGGAACTGACAGACTCCCGGAGTTTGCAAACACATTCATCCTATATATCCACGCAATCATACGAGAAACATAGATGGAGGCCGGTACGCCCCTGGGTACGAGTGGAAAGGCTATGGGATGTCATCAATGCGGTGCTGGTTATGTCGATCAGTCGCATTCCGAGTTCATGCGTTAGAGATTATATATAAACTGTGTCTCCAGATGCTATTTGGAAGGCGGTATAATTCGATTTTCACGTTTGAGGTTTACAAGAGCCTACCAAGGAGCGTAGATGCGGGAATATGCTCGAGAGGTATATCATGTTTGGAACGGCGTCGAGCATCGAGTTTTTCCATCAGATTGATGCGATCAGGGCATTTCCAGACGATTACAGTACAGTGACAAGATCTCGTCGCGGCTGTTTCCTTTATACTCGCCCTAAAAACTCACAGTTCGCAAATCAGAGTATGAGTTCCATTCTTAAAACAGCATCGGCTTACGAGATGTGTCTTCCCGAGGTAATTTGTACACGATTCAGCGCTGAAGATGTTTCTCTGGTTTCATATCTGTCCAGTAGATGCTCAAGTTGACGATTGACGTCATTAGGTCATCCGAGAACCGTGATAGAACTCGTGGTCATAAAGTAAATCTTCATCCGCTTCATTGGACGCAGTGCAAACGCAGAATTATCTGTGGAGATATTCTTCGACACAACTTCAACATTGGGTCAAAATCGTTGCCATAGCTTGAAAGACTGTCGTCATCCAGTGAATCATCTAATCATAGCAGTGAAAGGGATTCACGAGTTGAAACGAAAGGATGATCAGAACACATCCCAGATCGTTTTTTTTCCAGTCGCTGGTTGGCTGCAGTGGTCGAGTCAGTGTCGACAAAATGGTGATATGTACCATGTTAAGCATATAACAGTGTTTGCTTGGCGCCATCGTGGTCTGAGAGTACTGCCAGGATCCACTGTGACGAAGCAGGATTCCGACTTGCCGGGCGACTCGGAGTCATTAATCAACGCTGTACTTGACTGAGAGAAGGAGCTCCACGAGTTACAGGGATGAGGTCATGGTTGTACCGATGCGTACATGACGGCGAGAAAAACTCCAAAACGTCATTGTGGAGATGCACCGCCTCACGATGCTGTGCATGCTTGGTTCACTCACTCCCGGAGCGCCTTCAAGATATCTCCGGTAGACGATACGCAGCGGGCGGGTCCCAGCACCGTTCGTCTCGTGGTACGTCTTGAAATAGTACCGTAACGCTAATGGGATTCCAAAGTTGATTCGACTGGATCTGAGCTGTAAACAGAGTTCGAGAGTCAGGGACCACGCTGCCGAGCTGAGAGGCCCTTCAAGACCGCGTCCGGGAGTGGCAATGAACCAAAATAGCGACTTCTGTAGCATCCACAGCATCGTGAACTACGTCTGCAATGGTGTAAGAATGAAATTTCCATTCGCGACCGGACTATTGGGATATTGTATGTACCAAAAAGTTGGTTACGGTGGTGTCGGTTCTTGAACAAGTATGATGACCACCAGAGGCTCGCTGTTCGGGTCCAATCGGCTAGGCCAACTCGGGGTTCCGCGTGAACCAGGCTGTGTGGGGCCTTCGGAAGGGGTATTTCCGGGTTTAGGCATTTTACGTGCTTGGATCGTTCCACAATAAATACCAGCCCCAGCCTCGTGCACCTGCTTGGCTCTCCCTCTTCCTCTACGCCCAACCCCGACATCGTCTCCATCATGTCGTCGCGCGCCTTCTGTGTACCCGCCATATTCTTCATCTTCTCTGCCTTTGTCCTTTTGTTCATTGTCTCCATATCGCTACCCTACCTCACCGACATGGACATCACTCGTGTGCACACCGGCAGCACTGTTCCATTGGGTGGGGATGTTCAGTCGTTGTCACAACTCAGAGTGAGTCGATAGATTCAGTCCCTTGACTTGTCATTCATGTTGTTCGCCGCCCGCTGGCTGTCTTAGTTGGGTATATGGTATGTCATCTCCTTGATTCACCTGTGGTCTGCCACTTATCCGTGCACAGGACTTACTGCTACACTGTCGCCAACGGGAATATGGTCTGCGCTCCAACCGGTCGGCTCTTTTCCAGCATGTTGTCGCTTTGTTTATTGACTGCTATCTCTAAACACACAGGCCATGGCTATTCAATTACTATCCAAAATACCGCAAACAATTCGGTCCACATCGATTCCTCGTGGACAACGGGCCTCGCCGTTCACCCCGTTGGTATGTTGTCTTTTCGGATCCGTCTCCTTCCGATTAATCCATGTGCTTATCTTGTAGCATGTGGTGTTTCTTTTGTTGCATTGCTCTTCTCGTTCTCGCAACACATCACTGTCACACTCCTCTCCTCTCTGTTCTCCTTCCTCGCCGCCGTCCTGACCCTCATTGCGTTCGCCATCGACATTGCTCTCTATGCCTACTTCAAGAACCAGATGGGCAACCTCGGCTTGGGTAGTGACACCATCACTGGACCTGGTTGGTTTAGTCCATTCTTGACTTGTTCCGATTGTGCTGACGTGGTTTATTAGGCTTCTGGCTCACATTTGCCTCGCTGATCCTCCTCATCCTGGGTGGTCTCACTGTGTGTTGTGGTCGGAGACGTGGCCGCATGTCGAGTGCAACGTCATCCACCTCACCCAAGGCCAACTTTTTTTCCAGATTCCGTCGAACCTGAAGCACTTCAGGGAGGAGGTGCATGATAAGGGTTATGTCAAGTTTTTTTATACCAGGACCACTGGTACCCTAATACCGTGACGTTTCTCGTTGAAACCAGGAGCGCGATTTCTCACGATATCCATTGACACTTGGATCCTTGTGTTTCATCTTCGACGGTTTGACGTTTGTCCTACACTTTGATTCCCTAATGTGCATTTCAGTAATGAAACAATTACAATTTTTTCTTTTCTGTCAGGTATACTGCTCTCTCATGTGATGTCTTGGCGTAGACATAAGGTTTGATCAAGCATCTACGGAACAGACGCCCCGAAAGTCGTGGTGGATAACCCGGGCCCACGCGGCTCAAGCGACCTGAGAGGTGAACTGAGATGAGTGACCATGAAAGTTTATTGGTAGCCAAAATAGCGTCTATACTTTTTGTGCCAAGATATACTCCCGGAAATGTCGTCCTGCTACATGTTAGACGCAGTCGCTCCATCGCCTCCCTGTGACAAACACCTTCGGAGGTGCTGTATTCCTTGATCGTTGCGCTCTCAACGTTTGACCTTTTAGCTCATAATGCCGGTCTGTGTGGCTCCGCCCTCGTTCGCCGTCCGAGTATGGCTTTTCGTTTCGTCTCTGCATGAGTGAGCATACAGCCAAATTCAACGTGGACAGAGAAAACCCAGGAGGGAGGTGAAATGATCAACGTAAACCCAGCTCTACGCACCAAATTTTGCGACGCGTGTCAAGTCGGGAGCTGGGAGAATCGCACTGGTACCCGAATGCAGTGTCCATCGTAGGTGGCGGTGAGAAACTGTAAGTTAGGATCAACTGCTCACGCAGCTAGTTAATATGTACGAATGGAGGCTTCTGCATACCTTTCAGATGGCAACTGCATACACGTTTACTGCCACAAGTGTTTCTTTCTGTCATCTTACATTCCGTCAATTTGAGCTTGATAGCGAGACTGGACATCATGAAACCGGCATCCGCCGTTCTTGCGTCGGTTCGAAAAGTCTCAGTCACCTCAGAATTGATGTGATAATGGCTTACTGCACTAGTCCAAGAGATATTCGGAACAATTACAGTATCACGCTGAGCGACACCGTGTATATCTATTGGATGATGTGTGACGGTATGTGGATCTGGTTTTGAACATCTGCATCAATGATGTGCCTCTGCAGGCTTTACATCTGCTTCTAGGAATGTCAAGAATGCCTCTGCACCACCATCGACTTGCTCTCCCGCAAGACCGGACGACTTGACCGCCTCCACCTGTGCTTTCGTTGGTTCCAAGGCATCATATGCGGCAAGCTCGGATGCGAGGTCCGCAGGAAGCACCGGGGCTTTGGGTGCAACAGGTGAGGCGAACAATTTCACGCTCCCAACGTGGGCATCCTTGGCCTGCGAGTCGCCACTGTTAGCAGCAGAAAAGATGACGTGCTGAACACGCACTGCAACAGGCGCTTTGTAAGTTTTGAGTTCCTTGATGTAGAGGTCCTGGACGAGGTCTACAGCAAAGGCATTCATGTGGTGTTCGAATCGGCGAAATGCGGAAGTATACCTCTACGGCAAACCGAGGAAGAGAAGCTCCGCGTACCGCGAGCACTTCGAGACTGCCAGCAAGAGCGTCAATGAGCGCAACGACGGCGACAATGCTGACGAGTCTACTGACCACCTGCGTAAGGAAACGCACCGAGGACATGGTTGCAAAAGAGGATCGAAATGTACGGTGTGATGTGACGCAAGGTCACAAATATTTGGGTGTCACGTTGTTATCCCTCTTCCGCCGATTCAGTGTTAAACGTTAACCACTCAGACAACGTCCACCATGCTTGCTATCGCTGCTCGCCGTGCACCCGCCGCCCTTGCTAGTCGCGCCGCTCTCGTGCGGACATACACTTCCAGTTGGAAAGAGGGAAGCGTTGCACAGAGCAAAGAGTTTGGGTGAGTGTCCCAGGCAATGTCAAGACACGCTCAACAACAATCTCTTTTGTAGAAAGAAGGAGAGAGCCCACGAAGGTGACCATGATCGCTTAGCACAGTTGCAGACTTTGACGTGTTGCAGAGGAATACGCACGTCGACATGACGCCGAGTTGCTGCGTAAGCTCAGGTCGGAGGTATGTGACTTGCCCATCCTCGTCTTCGGTGGTAGTCAAGCGCTCTTATAGATTGAAGAGAAAAAGAAACAGCTTGTGCGTCGCAAGTTTAGCCTAACAGCTGAAACTGTCTTACGCTGTCGTCGGAGAGTGCTGACGAGATGTTACAGGCTGAACTCGAGACCAAGGTGAAGGATGTAGAATCCAAGTAACGACGTGACCTCTACCTACTTGTGTTCAAATAACAAAATTTCTCAATCTCATGTTTTTGGTGCTCAGCGGCAAGATACTTGATCAGTTGAACCCGTCTAATCTACATAATTCATAGGAGGTCCAATACATGTCGCGCATGTGTTGTGGAAATTCCCACCTGACGTCTTCGCCCTTCGCATGACCATCGTACGCGATAACTGCGATTTCCTTTGATGCTTGTCAAATCAAACGCTGCTACTTTAGCTAGGACTGAGCGTCGGTCTGCCGCACGTTCGTGAACACTGCACATACATGATAGCTCGAGCTGGTCAGTTTCCCTAGACCCCTTTCCTACGTCAACCACGGATACCGGCAGTCGAAACCAACGAAAGCCACTCGGGTAAAATCGGCTCGCGACCTATGTCCGGGCTGACCGGCGCCGACTCTCAACAGTCATTATAGCTTGCGCCCAGCGCTTCTCTAGTAACGCCGACTTGTTACCCGCGGGTTATTCACACCAACGCACACCCGAGTCCCTCTGGTAAAGATCAGGCCAAAGCATATAGCATCAAATGCCTCGCGCTGACATTCCCACCCTCGTGCACGTGTTTGGCGAAATCGTGCACACTCTTGTGGGAGTAGGTCGAGCATCAGTATCGCGGGAAATGTGTCCGCGAGCTTGTGGTGACCGCGCAATTCTAACGAACAGTAACTGGTCAACGCTAGGATCATATGGGAATTGATAGCTTTGTATCTACCAATTCTGACTATCGCAGATGATGACATATCGGGACGGTAAGCGAGTACAGAGACAATCCACGCGTATTCAACAGCTCACCGTTGAACGTCGAACGTCGAACGTTGAGCGCCTTGTCAGGTGTTATCTACGCTTTTATGACACAAACTCGTAACTATGACCCTGCCATGTGATCGCGACCACATTTAGAGAACCTAAATCGGGACCTTTGATGGGAGGAGGCTAAAACGACCACGGGGTGAGTCTTTGTTGCTATTCGCGAATGTGCAAGTGACACCGCGCCTCAGGGTGTCCGGCCGGGTCCTGTCACCGTCCGGTAGTATAGTCCACCATTCCGGATACATGGCGAGTCCTGTGCTGTGTGCCTTGTGC
>JBBPLQ010000885.1:0-13027 GCA_038089855.1 Royoungia palumana
TATCGGCGTCCTTCCAGTCCTGGATGTCGGCGTGAGTGGTGGTGATGAGGGAATAGTGCGCCGGCTTTAACCAATCCGCTTGATTGACAGTAAGGAGGAGGTGTTCGATACGCATTGACCATTCGGCATAGTTCTCTTTTCCAGTAAGAAGGACGAAGTCCTTCATTTGGTAGGACTCGATCTTGTAAGAGTCGGCCTTGGGAAACTGGAGAGTTTGCTGAGATGGTTGTTGAGTCATGGCTGTAATCGATTTGTTAGTAATGAGGAACTTAGATGGATGAACCCCCTTATGATCAATGCCTCCATTCCCAGATAATATAATACAAGATCAATTACATCCTATGCTTTTTGGACAGAATAGACTTAGTCTTTTCCTCTGATACCTCCGCAGCTCTCCTTTTAGGAGGAGGATAGGTTAGACGACATGCTTCCGCATACGTCTTTCCTTCCTTCATATATCTCTGAACTTCAATATGTTTCGAGTTCAGGGGATCAGCTTTCCATTCTCGTCTGAGAAGGGAATTGATCCGTGAGTGGTACCATTGTTGAAATGGTGCGGGAGGTTCATATCCGAGTGTCGCGTAATAGGAAGGGTAAGTCCCAAAAAGGACGTTATTGTTACAAACCGAGTCAAGTAGCAGTAGGTTGATATCGTTCTCCTCATCAAGAGGGGGAAAATGGTCTCTTCGGAGGACTTCGAAACCGGCGTCATGACAGTAGGCTTGAGTGGTCTCGTCATAAGACGGTGAAGGAAAGGCCCAGCCCATTCCTTCATATACAGAGCTAAGTGGTTCATTTGGAAACATGAACCCGGTGGCTAAGGATGATCCCATAGGTGTGTTGGTCTCTGCCGTTGTAAGACGAACAGGAATCGAGATACGACTCGCGGGGATGTATCCGATTGGGTATGGTGGGACATTGCCGGCTCTGTAAAAATATACTTTCTTGCCATTATGTCTAAGAGAATGTCTCTCCCTAGGAGGAGGCATCGGTTTCAAGGTCCGGAAGATGGCTGGTCGAATTGGATCCAGCCGCGTGAGGTGAACTGCTTTCTCGAGGTATGTGCGATGCCGGAGACTCTGTGAGTCCATAAGGAGCTTCAACGAGATTGCTCGTTGATCCGGCGTTGTTTCTATTGGCACGATTTCGGTTTCTCCTTCCCATATGTGGGCGCGTTCGAATCGGTCGTGGGGACGATTGAGAGGAATTAGGTCTGTCATTATTTCCAAATGATTCGCTTCCGATATTTGAGAGGTTTGAATTTCTTCGAGCCTCTGATAGAATTCGGGAATCATAGGGTAAGCGTTCATCGTAAGGTGGTGCAGGTGGAGATTCGTCGTCGATTTGTTGGTTTGGTTGGAGTCGATTTAAACGGATATAGGAAATTAAATTCTCTTGGTCACGATGATGGATTGGTCGGCCAAGGGTACTCCAATTGGTAGGTATATCGGCGAAGTTATTCCAGTTATGATGGAATCCTGCTTCCGATCGTACGATACGATGGTGAATGTGTGAGGAGGAAGGATGTAGGCCAAAACAAATTTCGTCTAGGGACAGGTGATTATCACAGTATGGACAAGGTCTGTGAATTGGTTGAATCGAGTCGAGGGTGCGTCTATAACACTCCCTAGTGCCACAAGGGATTGACGAGTCTCTCAGTAATTCTGCGGATTCGACAGGTGCAGATTCTGAGGTAAGGCGAGCACGCTCGATGTTAGTTAGGAAAGGTCCCGGAGACGATTGGTTAGACCGACGATTCCTTCGTCTGGATCTTGTGGGATTAAAGGCTGCAGGTAGAGTCGGTTGGATAGATTCTCGAACTGGGGGAGTTCTCAGAACAGGAGGTTCTGGTGCAGCGCTTGTCGAGGCAGAAGGCTCTCGAGTGGTAGAGGTCGATGGGAATGGGGATCTCGCCAAGGGAGTTCTCGGCGGAGGCTGACTAACCGAATTTGGAAAATATAGGTTGTCAAAGCCTATAAAGCAATGATAAAGTCGATTAGCGACAGTGATTCGGTAATCGAGAGAAAAATGACGGATATGGGGTTCAAACGAATATGCGAAGTATGAAACTATCGCGTCCTCATCACAGTAAATTGTGATGGATGCTCGTTGATAAGTGGGGTGAGTTGTAAGAACGATCCTAAAGGATTCGATCAAACAAAACATCACCTGGACGAAACACATGGCTTCGAAAGTCTCCATGGCTGAACCAAGGTAGGTGGCGATGGGAATAAAAGTACGCGTAACGAATATGCCAGCCGCTTGGTTAAGCGGGGCTCATAACCTAAAGAACTGGGAGGTTCTCTGTCTCTACGCAAGAGCGTAGGATACTTCTTCTCTTATAGAAGTATGCACAGGTATAGTCAAGTAGAGACTTACTTGAGGAGACTTTAGGATGCGAAGCAAGAGTGATTGAAGAGAGTAGAGGATTGATTTCTAACTGAGGAGAGCGAGTGTGAGGGAGCTCTCCTCTTATATACGATACAGGATTGTATGTATCTATTTGGACTGGTCCGTGCTCAGTCCTATCTTTCTACCTAATAAGGAAGAAGAGTATGCGATGAAATCGCACTATCTGTCATACATGTTTAGTAAGTATCCGATGGATCGGTAGGTGAGTCATATAAGGTGACTCATAGTATGATGTATGAATAGCGAATGATTATCCAATATGAAAATGAATAATATGATATCAGTGGTATCAGGATAAGAATATCTGAATAAGAAATACCACTAGATATTCGACACATGATTGCTTCATTTGTGAAACGACCAAACCAGGGTTGACTCTGCCCAGCTGTTGGTCCAACATCGGCCCTGTCTAGCAAGGACTTGTACCTTCCCAGTACTACCAGCAGGTGCACGAGTCCGCGTAGCCAGACCATATGGTCAAAACTTCCTTGTTCGATGGGCGCTAGGCGCTCCATGAGGTGGAAGCCACGTACAGCTTGGATTGGAGGAGGATCCAACGGCGAGTTGTCGTCAGTGATATCAGATGGGGAGCCTATAGCTCCTGCGAAGAATCTTTTGAGGACCTTGTTGTCCTCCTCGCCCATACTGTACTCCTGTTGGTCCGTAATGTATGCGATCCAATCCTCTATTGAGGCATTGGGTGTGGGGGCGTCATGGGGGAGGATGTACTTCTTTCCTTTGAGCTTGAGTACGGACTTTGCTCACAAGGCGGAAGCAATGGCTGGCAAAGGCCCCATCCTAGGAGGAGGGGCCGAGGAGGACTCCATGGATGATGGCACCAGCTCTGCCTGAGAGACAGGGGTTGTCGAAACGTCAGAGCCGGATGGGCCCATTAGGCGGGATACGAGACAGGGGCAACTGACGTTAATGAGAGGAGGACGAGGCTCTAGAGGGGGGTTGATGCCAAATTGCACTGGTGCAATTGGGTTGCTCAGGTGCTGCTCGAGCGCCACTTCGAACACTGGTGGAGGGGGTATGAACTCCTTGGCGCGGCGCGCCTCATTTCAAAGGGACTCCTTCTTCTTTTTGTTTTTATCAGCGACCCAAGCAGGTGGTCGCCACTCCCTCATTGCAGCCATGAGTACCTTGCTCATATGGAGGGATTTGTGTCTCCTCCAGAGGTTGAGGTATGACAGCAGGTCCTGTGCCTGCCGGAGATTGGGTGTGTAGCTGCCCTCGGGTTTGTTTTGCGCTGCGGTGAACAGCGCACACAATCCTTCCACCATATTGTGGAGGTGGACAGGGCTCATAATGCCTCTGTCCATTCAAACTGCGAAGGAGGTGTCGCGCCCTGGAACCAGGGGGGGGCGCATTCCTTGCACCATTAACTCAAGGGCCTTGGTCAGGGAGGTTCCTTGGTAGGCATAGCAGAAATTCTCTACTTGGACAAACAGGGTTCTGATGCCCTTAGCATCTGCTGCGTCCCCTAGAACGAGAGCACCTCAGGGAACCTCCATTCCAGTAAGGTCAGGAAACAGAGTTCCCTGGGCATTGGCAAGGGAGGGGGGCATAGGAGTGGGTGCGGTCCCCTTGACCACCATCTCATCGTACAGGAGAGTCGTTGTACCTTCTGGTACTGGGTTCTGTGGGGGAGAAAGGAGACGAGAAGATAATGAAGTAACTGCAGGCTTTGTCTGCTGTCCCCTCCTCCCGAGGAGAGGAGATGGTGGTGGTGGTGTATGTCCCACAGACGAGGGCCCTGCCATAGGCTGGTCTTCATCCATGGGGGCATCCACAGTTGTAATATTGACTTGTTCGACTTGGCAAACCTCATTGACGGGTGAAGGTGGGCAAATCGTGGATCGTCTTTCACGAAGGCGGTCAATTTTGTTGTGTGCAGCTGACAAGGCATCACACAGATCACGGAGGTCCTCGCGAAGTATCTTATTTTGAGCTTGTAGCTCAGAGTAGGTCTCACAACCACAAAAGCATGTGACAATGTCGAGGAGATCCGAGGCAGCCTTGCTGGTCGATCCAGGGCTGATGGTGATGACCATGCTGAGGTGAAGGGTGTAATCATGGCACTCACTGCAATTGTCTTCGTGACGGATGAAGGGGAGTTGTGGGTGTGAGACCCATTGAGGTGAGGCATGAGTGTTCATGCAATGAGGACATTTGGGATGCGGTCATTCATGTGGTGATGGAGGGCTGTCCTCCCTGCAACGTTTGCTGGTGTGAGGGTGATCTGCCATGGGAGCAGGGAGGAGAGGATGATGGGGAGCGACGGTGGGAAGGCATGTTCACTATGCGATAGGGCGTGGTGAACGTTATGGAAAAAGAGAAGGGAAGGGAATGGAGCATGGTGGATATACCACCAAATTGCACATGTGATAGTGTGGTCAGGAAATGAGAGTGGGATGTGATGGGCGTACCACCAATTGCTACACATGATTGTGTGGTTAAGAGAAAAGGAAATAAAGGAAAATGATCGACAAAGTCTATCTACTATTACCTAAGCAAAGCTGTGTCGTTTTATTAGTCAGTTTTCGTTATTTTTATTTTATTTTATATTTGTTTCTGTTGTTATTAGTGTAACCAAGCGTAGTCATCATATCCGACTACCATGTTTGCCTGTACATTGCTGCGTACTGCTTGCCCTTCGGGGCAATTGGCATATATTTTGTATGCCTTGGAGCTCAAGGTACCTGTCTAGGGCCTCAAGCTCATTGCAATTGGAACTAGATTCCCAAGTGGAGTCGCCAAAGTTCCATTGTACAAGGAACTCCACCTTGTTTGCCATCCATCAATGGGCAACAATCTCATCGACAAACAATCCATCCTCGTTGGCAGTGCCAACATCGTAGAACGTGTGTGCATCCCGCTTTGGGAACAGCGTATCGTTGTTCATTTCATATTTGCATAGTAGCCCAACGTGGAACATTGGGTGAATACGTCTTTTCTGTAAGTTTTCTGGCAGGTCCAGGGTATAGGTGTCGTGGGCACCATTTTTCTTTAGGATCTTCATTGGCCTGATGTACTTGGACATGAGCTTATGAGCTCGACCCTTTGGCATCAATAGGTTCTGGGAAGAGAGGTACACAAGATCTCCCTCCTGAAGGGTAGTCCCTTCGGTCCGTTTTCTATTGGCATGATGCGTTTGAATTATGCAACTCTTGATGATGGTGTCATGTGCCATCTCCAGGTTCTCCATGGCCTTCTTGACGAAGGCCTTGACTCCAGGTGCTATTGAAGGGTTCCCTTCTTTGATGTGTTGCATCAGTGCCAACATATACCCATAGTTAATTTCAAATGGTGCGAACCCAGTCGAGCTGCTTATGCTTGAGTTGATCACAAATTCAGTCATCAGGACCTTCTCGGTCCAGTCCTTTTGATCTGGTCTCACGGATGTTCATAGTATTTGCATGACATTTCTGATGGCTCTCTCTGAGGCACCATTGGTTTGCAGGTGAAACACAGTCGACATAAGGAGCTTCATTCCCATCATTCGGTGCAGTTCATGCCAGAATGTCAATGTAAACTTTGCATCCCTGTCGGAGACTATCGTCTCTGGCAACCCATGCAGTCGCACAACTTCCTTAACGAACAGGCAGGCGAGTTCAGATGCTCACACTGTCGTTTTTACTGGTATCAAGTGTACCATGGATGTTAATTGGCATATGACTACACACAAGTAGTCATATTCGTCGCTCAGTGGGAATGGTCCCACAAAATCCATGGCAATTGACCGCCAGGGTCATCTAGGCATAGGTAAACTATGCAGTAGCCCTTTAGGCCATTGATTGTCGCTTTTGGTGACCTGACAGGCTGGGCAGGTACGACAATATTTGTCTACTTCTCAGCCAAGCCTTGGCCACCAGTACCATCTGTGGATATAATCTGTGGTCCTTTGGGACCCAAAATGCCCTAGCACCTTGTGTGCGTTCTCCATGACTTTGGCGACTATGTTGTTGCCTTTATAATTCGCTCTTGGGAGGCACAAAACCTCCTCACCCCCTCGATTCTTCATGTAGAGGAGACATTCTCTCTCTACAAATTGAGGGTGATGGCCCGGTTGGGCCTGAACCTTTGAGAGTATGGGGTCGACTTGATATCCCAGGTGCACTGCATCCAGAAATTCAGGTGCATTGCCATATGATATTGGCGGGGCTCTAGTGGTCTCTGCGGATTCGAGAACCGTCGGATTCTCTCCCATAATTGTATGGGGGGCATCCTCAGCTGTCCTTTTCATTGCTAAGGCCATCTCTTGAGCCTCCAATATGTGGTTTTCCCGCTTCTCCGCCAACCATTTGCTTTTTTGAGGACTGGTATCCTCCACTACTCGGGATGCTTTCAGCTCTAGCCATCTATCTTGGAGGAGATCGTCCCCCTCTGGGTCCAGGTGTACATCTGCGTTTGCCCAATCAATTTCTTCATTGGAGGTGTCCTTGCCTCCTTCTCTTTCATAGTAGCAAGACAAACAGTCTGCTACTTGATTTTCGGAACCCTTTGCATAGATGACCTCGGCGTCAAATCTTGACATAATTGATCCAGCAGACAAGTCTGCTGGACAGCTTCCGCTGTGTTTTGAGGTAGCCAAGAGCCTCATGATCGGTGATGATTGTAAATTTGAATCCGAGGAGTTTATCCTCCCATTTCAATAGGGCCTTGATTATTGCGAGGGTTTCTTGCTCGAATGTCCTATAGTTTTGTTGCGCGTCGCTCAGCTTTTTCGACATGAATCCTGCTGGTCGGCAGGTTCTCCAATCAGGTCCTTTCCCATACAGTGCTCCAACTCTGTAGAGTGAAGCATCACAAACGAACCATATAGGCTCCTCCTTTCATGGATCGATAGGTCATAAGATTGGGTACTTGCACACCAGATCTTTTATCATCTGGAAGCATTGATCATGGACTTCTCTCCACTTAAACGGATGTCCGTTTCATTGCATACTTGTCATAGGTGTTGTATATGCCGATACCTCTGGCATAAACTGTGCCAGGTATTCGACAAGTCCGACAAATCGTTGGACTTTGTTCAGGGACTTGGGGGTCCTCCAATTGCAGATCTGAGACATTTTGTCTCTGTTGGCGTGTACGCCCTTCTCATCAATTATGTGACCCAAGCAATCGAGCTTGTTGGCATAAAGGTCACACTTCTCCTTCTCAAGGTAGAAGCTTGCCTTTTCTAAAAGATTGAACACAATCTGGAGGTGCCTTTCATGGTCCTCCAAGGTATCACTGTAGACGAATATATCATTGAGGTAGACGTATACAAAACATCCGATGTAATCTTGAAAGATTTCTGTTATTAGACATTGAAATGTTATGGGGGTGTTGCAGTCCCCTTGTTGCATCACCAGGCTGGTGAAGGTCCTGTAGATGGTGGAAAATGCTGTTTTCCAAATGTCTTCCAGTTCGATACGAACTTGTTCATATGCGTTCGACAAGTCAATCTTTGAGTGGTATTTTGCTCTGGCTATGTCCATGCATATCTGATCCTGATCAGGGAATGGGGTTATGTTCTTGATCGTGTTATCGTTTCTTTTGCGACAGTCTATGACTGTTCGCAATTTTCCACTCTTCTTTGGGATGCATAGCATCGGTGCGGCTTGGGGGACACTCTTCATGATCCACCATCCCGCACTTGTATATAGTTGGATTTTGTCTGACAGTTGTTGCTTCAGTGCATCAGCGCAACGAGGTAGGTGGTAAGGGTAATGTTTATTCTCATCAATCAATGGGATCTGATGATTGACTTCCCTGAGTGGAGGGGGTTTTGGTATTACTCCTCCAAGTATGTGTTTGTATTTCTGGAGCCATTGGCTCCATAGTTGAGGTACGTCCTCATTTGTTAATGTTTTTACTTTCATTTTTATGACCGCGAGTCGCAGTCCTGATTGATTATTTGTCCTTTTATTTGCCAATCCATGCTCCTCCCCCTTCGAGCCCTCATGAGGCAATGTGGGACTCGTAGGGCATGATAGTCACTGGGAGGTTTGGTTCGTCGTGAACCAGGAGCAGTTGTTTGCTCCTCTGGATGGTTCTGACTCATTGATCAGGGCAATCTTTCTATCGCCAATGGTGATTCTATTAGATGCAAAGTCTAATACCACTTTATGTTCCTGTAGGAACGGGATGCCCAAGATACAGTCATATCTATCAATGTTGGCAACATCAAAGTACGTTTCCATACTATAATTTCTGATGGTAAGTTGGGATGTGCTGCCATGGGTGATCTTGGAGCGGCTCCCAATGCAGCCAAGTTGCAGAGTTAGCTGCTGTTCAAGGGGCTGTACCCTCATATTCGTGACCTTCTCAAAAGTGGGACTTACGAAATTACCGGTACTTCCGGTGTCAATCATGGTGTATGCCTTACAACCATGTATGTTGACTTCAAGGGTAGCACATCTCCATGCTTCCAGTGAGGTTCGTGGGCGAATGCCCACAGTCTGGCCTGTGGATTGTTTTGAGTTCATCAAGTACTGGAAGGTACGATTGGGTACTGCAACCGTGATAGCTGCCATCTGGACTTCTTGTTCAGTGCTCTGGTTCTGTTCGATTACAACGAGACTGTGTGGTGTACTTATAGTCACATCGTCATTGTAGACCATGACATGCGGGGATGTACGACCGCTCAAGGAGGCGTTTATGCCTTCGAGTTCAGCTGTGATCCATGGGGTATTTTCCCCTCTCTGAATGGCTGTAATCACATCTCTCAGGTCTTCAATGGTTGATACTTGACCGGCTTCAAGGGACGCGATCCCATCAGCTAGTATTAGTTGAGCACTTCGGACACGGTCAATGTTCAAACTGTGTCCTTCCATTTGGGCTCGGTTGCAGTCATCCCATCCTCGATCGTATGCTCTGTCTGCCATCTGTTTTGGGTAGCGCAAAGCTACATCAAGGTTATCCTCACCATCGATGGTGCTCTCACTGATGTGTTCAATGTGTTCATTGCATCTAGGGCAATCATCGCTGTCATGGATTGCACCATAAAGGTGGGACCATTTCCATCATGGCATTGTAGGGTTATTCTCTACTAATGGAAGTGCGCCATGTACTCCGTGTGATCTGGTGGTTCCAGGATATTCAATATCCATTGCATCCTCTGATGCTGATGATTTGTCGATGGTTTGAGATGTTTCACTTTCAGGTTCCAGAGTCGAGTGCATCATTGCACATCGGACATTGTTTTTGTCCTCTGATTCTGATTTTGGCAAATCCTCACCTTCTCTCATGGCACCTAAGTAGGCGACCAGATCGTCATCATTATTCGCTTCCAAGTCATTGGAATATTCAACTACATCATAGATGTCTTTAGCATCTCCAGGCTCTTCATCAGATCCTTCGAGGTCTTTGCCAGGCGAAGCCTTGTCTTCGTTGCTGGGCTCTTCCAGTTTGTCACCCTCACGGGTTTCGACCTGGTCGTTCCCTTCTTGCACTTTGGCAACGAAGAGTCGAGGTCTTGAGGGATTTTTCCCTCTATCCTTGCGAGGTTTGTCACATTGGTCAGCCATATGACCTTCCTTGTTACAATTGAAGCATTTGATCCCTTGAAGGAATTTCCAGGATTGCTTCTCGTTGTCTGGCTCTTGGATCTGTCAATCCCCTGAGTGGTGGGCATATTCACCCTCGTGATTGTTTTCACGATTCATTGTGAAGGTCTTTCCCTTCGGGCAATAAATTGTATTTCCTTTCTTGAAGTACTTCAGGGCACTTCCAGAGGTGCTTGGGTTATATCCAGCACTTTTGTTGCCAGGTGATGATGAGCCACCCTGTCTCTGGGAGGATCTTCCTCTGGAGCTTGGGTTGCTGACCCTCATATGAAGGTTTATGGCCTTCTGTGCCGTTTCCATACGTCGTACTTCTTCGAGGATTTCCTTGATTGTTGAGTGTTCTGCGGACACTCCGCGAGACTCGAAAATACTCTTTATGATCGAGTGGGGTAATCCCTGGAGGAACTTCCTCCTGAACAAGTAATCGTCCAGTGGTTGGATCATGTGATGTGCCTGTCACTTCAGGTCATCATAGAAGGCATGTTGGAATAATAAGTACCTCAGACTTAGTACTGTATATCCACAGACATCTGGACTGTTAGATAGCATATTAGTTTATCCTGTATTAGGTAAACTAGATAAGCATCACTATATATAGGGTCGGTGACTAGATGGGTGCACCCCATCTAGTTGCACCGGTCTCAGGTCCACAGTATCCCCACTGCCTGTAGTCAGCCCAATCAGAGCCGCTCAACACAGTCGCCCATGCCCATAGCTGTAGCGCCCCCCTCATTTCCAACAAGGCAAGCATGCCTTTCTCCGGATCAAACTTGGTTCAATCGTACTGATTAGCAGCATTTTGCGCTGACACTTCATGTACGAAGCGCCTGAATAGCTCGCATATCAGGAGTTCAAAAGTCCAGTATCTGTATTGTCAGTCGGGGGATTCAACCTCCTGATCATACCATTGGGAGGCTATTCCCTCTAAGTACATTCCTGTGTACAGAACACAGTCGTCATCACAACATGGGCCTGTAACCTTGAAGGTACGGAAGTACTTCAGCAATTGGCTAAGCCAATCGTCAAATTTCTCAAGGTCATCCTGACCTCCATATTTTCCTGGCCGAGGTGGGTTCATTGCCTTCACCTCTGGTCCAACAGGGCCTGTTGCTTGTCCAACTTGTTTCCAGATACGCTGTGCATACTTCTGTTGCATGGTGTCCATGTACCTCATATTTCCTGGGGTATGAAACAACACTCAAAAAGTGAATGTGTTTAGTGGAATGAAGTTGATAAAACTAAAGAGTGTTGTAGTTACATCAGGGGTTTATATACTATTCTACTGTTTGTCCATGTTTGTGTACTAATCTAAGGTAAGCAACCATGATTGGATGATAACGAATGACTGTGAGTGAGTCATAGATAAGGCATTGCCTTGAGAATGGAAGAGAAGCATTGAGCTTCTGTGGAATGGAACGTGCATGGATCATATCCGATTGGTTGGTTAAATATATGCTGCTTCTATTGTTGCAGCCAATAGGAATCAATCCTGAGCATAGGTTTGGCATGAGGTGTCTATATTTAGAATGTGTCCTTCAAGGACGAATGGAGAGGAACGACATAGGATGAAGGGTTGAAAGTCTTGTCAAAAGACTGTGTAGGATCCATAGGCATGAAGACTGTAGGAAATGGAATCGGTTCGGAGGTGATCGTAACAGGGTAAATCCCCTGAGGTAGTTCAGTTGAGTGCGTTGTATGGTGGATTTCCCACCTTGGTTCTCGTCATCTCCATCATTGAGGTCATTGTCATCATTGTCATCAGAAGGGCCACCTCCAGGGGGTCCTCCACCAGGAGGTCCACCTCTTGGAGGTCCATTACCTCTGGGTGCCCTAGGGGGGGCTCTTCCATTGCGATAATTGTTATCAGAGGAATTCCCTCCATTGTCTGAACCATCTGTGATAGGGGCGTTATTCTCAGCGGCCACTGCACGATCTTGTGCGATCTGATGTAGCATAGCTGGGCCCCTCTGTGTGCCATAGAGATGATGGATAATGTCTGAATTCTGTCTGGACAAATATGTAGGACGGTTAGTCATGTTGGGGGCTAATCCCAGTGGGTCTTGATTCGACCTTTCTGGAGCTGCATGACTCCGTTCTGAGAATTTTTTCTCGTCCTCGAGTAGGGCATCTCTCTCGAGGAGTGGGTGGTTAATCCTTTCATGGTCGGGTACTCCCTCAACCTTTATCAGTGCTGCAGTGCCTGGGCTGCTAGCCCTGGTGGATAGTCCTCCCTCGGACATGGCAGTCAGGGTCTTTAGCAAGTGCTCAAGTCGACTGGCCTGGTGCTGTCCAGGGTTTATTCCATGGTTGTCGAACCCTTCTGGACCTCAACCATACTCAATCCATTGGAGGTGGACTCCATCCAGGAACTCCTGGACCGCTGCTATAGCTAGTTGCAGATCCAGTGGATATCACTAGGGTGCAATTCCCTTAACAAGGGGACTGTACCCTCAGTGTATACCTGGACGATTGGACTCTCCGTTCGTGCAGTCACTAGGGGATCAAATGAGGAGCGTGAGAGGTTATTCTCAGTGTGAAAGGCAGTCAAGGGACTCATCAGGTCTTCAACAGTTTTGCTTGTTGTTCCCTGTGTACCTCTCCCAACACTGCTCTCCAAGGTTGGAGGAGATTGGAAGTCTCCAGGCATTGGTGCGGTGGATGTCATGCCGATGCTATGGGTTTGGGCCTGAGGGGCATCTGCCCTCTTCTTGCCCTTCTTAGACCATTTTGGTATATCCGGTGGTCTCTGATCTCCGATCATTGGATCGTTCTCGATAGTGGGTGGTTTTCCTGCTGCAGTGCAGGCACCGCTGCATATGATGATTTTACTCATCATTGGGAATAATGTTTAACGATGTTCAAAAAATGTAAAGGGTTGGTATTAGAATTACCCTAGTCTTAGTCTCACGCAAGCGAACGATACTGTTGGTATTCTGCAAAGTGAGTAGGTTTAAGACTAAGGTAGATTAGCCTGTCATAAGGACGGGCCAAGGTAGTTATACTGTTGTACATATGATATCCAGTATCACATGTACCCGTTACTATGCAATCATGTGCAT
>JBBPLQ010000886.1:0-13010 GCA_038089855.1 Royoungia palumana
GAACGGGAGCAGCAGGTGGAGGTAGAACTAGAACGTCAACGACGAGTAGCCAAAGAGGGGCGACGCCGTCTCTTGAAACGGCGCCGGCGCCCAAGCCTTGTTCAACTCGCCGTGGACCGTCCGGAACATGCTTGCAAACGGACCCATGAATTTCGTCCACATGGGCACAAATCGTCCGATCGGCATAGACCCCCAAACATGGCCAACAAATGTGTGCACCACACCTAACAACGACTCCGCGTCAGAACAATGCGTCAATCCGAGCCGTGCGTACCTGCGCGTCAATGGTTACACCCCTGAGCTTCTCAATACGCACAGTACACTGCGGGCATTTCTCGACCCGTCCTTCTTGTGACGCAATCCAGGCATCCATCCGCATTTATTCCACGTGTGTCGGTTTGCCCGGCTCTGGATACAGGTGAGGCCATGGTGTGCACCATCGTGGCACCCATTACAAACCTGGTCCATGTCGTTTTGGACTCACGGCCAAGGTTGGATTTGCTATTCGGTCAAACGATGATGACGTAAATCAACGATCGGTGGCAGTGCATACAAAAATAACTCTGCCAGCGCTTGTCGAACAGCGGCGATAACTTGTACATGTACATCCTTGCCCGCAGCAATTACACCGTATTTTATTCCGAGCGTACGTCCAAAGCCCAAACGATTTCTCCTGCAAATCTGTAATAGCTCCAGAGAGATGGTCTTGCGCAGCAACAAACCAGCGTCGATACAAACAAATTCGAACTGTCAGGCTTGCCTAAATCTTTTCCCGATTCCCCGTTCTTGTAGCATCAGCAGGTAGACGACGCTGTCACCTCAAGCGAGGTAGCCATACTTGGCTTAGTTATCCATGCACATCGGGGCTCGCGAATCACATCCAGCAGTTCTTCAAGTCGGATGACTCATCCGATCCTTGATTACCGTGAGCACCTCGTTGGTGAGCACGATAATACGGTCTCTCAGCGCAATCTTGACGCAGTTCGGCGGCGTCTTCTTCGTCGACGATGGGGTCGCTGAGGAATACTCGGGTGAAGTAGTCGCTGGCTGAGACGCCACCGGATGTCAGCTGGTTGGTTGATCATAATTGCTATCTTAGCAGGCTCTGGTGTTTACAGAGCGAACGAAGGTAAGCAAGATGTATGTCAGACATCCGATAACCAATTTTTGTAGCAATTTCGGCGAATCTCGAGCTGCAGGAACATCGTACATATATGTTTCATCATGACCACGAAGGTACTGGCATGCCGGGCGCCTTAACTACCTTCGAGCGAGGACCCTCACAGTTGGTCTCCCACAGATGACCAATGATCCAATAAACGTATGGGCCTTAGGTACCAGCGTGGGTCGCAGCACGTTTTTCTCGGTCAGGATTCCACACCTCAGTGATAATGTCCTCCACGACTCCAAATTGTGGTAATGGTGGTAGTGCAGATACCTATACCAGTTTGCGGATAGCCTCAGTCTTCGTGATCCTTGCCACTTCTAGCTGTGGCACATTTTTCCCCGTACTTGCCAAGAGGACCAAGTGGCTGAGGGTGCCGACCGCTGCATTCGAGTTCGCCTTTCTTTTCTTCTCGATTGCGAAACTTGATAATTTGTTCATAGATTTGCTAAATACTTTGGGTCCGGCGTCATAGTAGGTTCTTCAATCCAATGATCGTAGTTTATCTCATTGTCCTTCTTCTGATCTTCTCCGCAGGTGGCCACTGCTTTTATTCATCTATTGAGCCCTGCCATCACCGAGTTGGGATCGCCGTGCTTGTCGTCTGCATGGCAAGCCTACGTGTGTCCAATATCACTCATCCCACCAGCCTGATCCTAATTCATCCGTGACCTTAGCCGTATGCCTTGGCGCTTGCAATGCTCAGTCTCTATGGTATCTTTATTGTGGAGCTGATCGCTTTCCGTATGGGGACCGCAAAACTTGCCGCACTTGGAATTAAACACGGTGAGTCTACCAACTCGTCATCAAGAAACACGATCCTTAGTCAGTCTCAAAGATGCTCATGGGCACGGGATTGGTGCACACTCAGCTCATGGTCCCGAGGGTGCATTTGAAGAACAAAAATCTACGGCTACCCTGGAGACATCACCGCCAGGACATTTCGACGACTCTGCGGTTGCGCAGGTCATCGGTGTTTTTATCCTGGAGTTTGGTGTTTTGTTACACAGGTCACTATGCTTGTTTTTTCACAGGTATACGATACTAACGGTAGCGACATAGCCTGCTCATTGGATTAACGCTGGCCGTGTCTTCGGATTTTGTGGTGCTCTTCGTTGTCATCATCTTCCATCGTGAGTGATATCGAGGCTGCAGCGATGGCTGGTTTGACTGACACATCGTCCAAGAAACGTTCGAAGGTCTCGGTATTGGATCACGGCTGGCGTTCATGCGATTGCCTCCACAGTATAACTACATCCCTTTCTGCGCAGCCCTCTTGTACGCTATCACGACACCCGTGGGAATCGCAGTTGGGCTTGGGGTCCGTACTATCTACAATCCAGATAGCACTACCGCAAGCATCGTCAGCGGTGTCATGGATTCGTTAAGCGCTGGCATTCTTCTGTACACTGGTTTGGTGGAGGTGGGCAACGTTTTGTTTTAGCTCCGAGTCGTGGGCTCACTTCGACGCAGTTGATCGCACACGAATTTCTGTTCAGCAACGACATGAACAAGGCATCTATCGGGAAGCTTACATATGCGTTGTGTTGTATGTTACTCGGCACGGGGATCATGGCACTGCTAGGATATTGGGCGTGATCAAGAGGCACGCATTCAAGATCATCATGAGCGACGAACGTCAGGTACTTCGGATAGATGCTGCTGCGAAGGTGGGCGTGAGCACTGGCCGATCATTGTATAGTCAATCGTTTATTCGAGGTCCAGAGCAGAGATGGCTCGTATCCTATGAGTCAGGCAGACGGTTGATAATTCGTCCGTTTTACACAAACAGTACACACTCTTTGCATTACTACTACTTGCACGCTCCCAGAGGCAAGTGTTTTACTGTGTTGCTTGGAGAACAATTATAATGGTCACTCCCATACCAGTCGATCGTTGCTCTCACGATCAGCGTTCCTTGCCGAGGAGTTTCAGCAGGATGTTGATACTGCCGATATTGACGAAGCCATCGTACTCGATCGTGAAGCATTGAGACACTGTTCTTCCGGACACGTGATGCGAGCGGTCGTGTTGAATTCGCTTATGTTTCATCTCCTGGAAACTGGTTATAACGATCCAGATCCTGGATCGTTATAACCACTTTGGCGGAACGGAGAACCTCGAGGAATCCGTTGTTCTCGCACGAGATGCTCTGAGGCTTCTTTCAACAGAGCACCCCACTCGATGGAAGTATTTGACCAACCTTACACTTTGCCTCTACTCGATATACACAGTTCGGGGAGTTGGAGGACGTCAACGAGGCTATTAACGTCTCGAGAGACGCACTGGCGCTCTGCCCAGAAGGGGACTCAGATAGGTCGGCACCACTAAACAACCTTGCGCTTCATCTCTCATATCAGTACGCTCGGCTTGGGTACATGGAGGACCTCAACGAGGCAATCGCCCTCGATCGAGATGCACTTGCACTCCGCCCACTAGGGCACCCAGCTCGACAAGAGTCGCTCAACAACCTTGGGACTCGTCTGCTGACTCGATACGAGAAGTTAGGGAAAGTAGAAGACCTCAACGAAGCAATTATTCTAGATGCTTTGGAACTTTGCCCACCAGGGAATCCGGATAGATCAATGTCTTTGAACAATCTTTCCATTCTTCTTGCAATGCGCTACGACCAGCTCGGAGTCATTGAGGATCTCAATAAAACAATTGTCCTCGACCGAGAAGCATTGGCCCTTCGACCCCCAGGGCACCCGCGGCAGTCAATGTCTCTGAACAATCTCTCATGTCGCCTCTACCTTCGATACACGGAACTCGGGAAGATAGAGGACCTTGATGAGGCAGCTTTCCTCGCCAGTGGCGCGCTGGAACTCCGGCTCCCAGGACACCCGGAGCAATCACTGTCGCTGAATAATCTAGCAGTTTATCTTGCCGCTCAGTACGGAGAACTTTTAGGGGTGGAAGATCTAAACAAGGCCATTTCTCTTACTCGAAAAGGAATTGAACTTAGTCTGCAAGGGCACCCAGATCGACCAATGTGGTCGAACAACCTCGCAGTTCATCTCTCTGTGCGGCAACGGCACGAGCTGCTCGGCGGTGTGGAGGACCTTAACGAAGCCATTGTCCTCGACCGAGAAACACTTGAACTTTCCCCACTCGGCCATCCCCGTCGGTCTCGTTCACTGCATAACCTTGCCTGTAAACTTCAACTTCGGTTCACACAATTATGTATGGCAAGCGATCAACAAGAGTCGTTCACTGTGTATGTCAAGCTAGCTGAAGCTCCACGAATCACATCTTTTGACGACATGTCAGCTTTCAAAGCATGGATCGACGCTGCTGCGACATTTAACCATCCCACGACTCTTTTGGCATATCGTACATCTCTTCGACTGCTCGCTCATTACCTGGTGATCATGCCACCTCTACAGCAGCATCTTCCCAATCTCAAGGGTCTTACGTCCACGCTCGCTGTCGATGCTTTCTCGGCTTGTCTTCGCAACCACTCTCCAAGTGATGCAGTGGAGCTCCTCGAGCAAGGACGGGGGGGTATTTTGGAGCCAGCTCGCCCGTTGATGACGTCGCTGGGTCGGGCCCGACAGGAAGGACTTTGGCGGACGAATTTACGCATTTGACTTCACTCGTTCGCGATATTTTTAATTCACCAGGCGCAGATCAACATAGCCACCTATATCGCCTTAACTCTGAGTTGCAGCTACTGCTTGTCAAAATTCGCAGGTTGCCAGGTCTCTCCCGATTCCTTCTCTCCCGACTCTTCTCCGACCTCCGACAGGCGGCCTGCGAAGGCCCTGTCATTATAGTGAATGCAAGCAAGTATAGCTGTGACGCGCTTATTGTCTTTGTCGACTGGGATCCGGTTCATGTCTCTCTACCAACCACAAAAGAAAAGGTTCAAGGATTATCGTCGAGGGTTCGTTCTTTGACAAAGCGTGCCAGGTCGGATGATGTAACAGATGTGACAAGAGACTTCTGCATCTTCCTAAGGCAGCTTTTGGATGACATCGTTTCCCCCATCGCCGATTTCGTCCCCTTAAATCCCGTATATGGTGGTGTCCCACTGCAGAATTCTCCGTCTTACCCTTACACGCAGCGGGCCCATTCAGGAAGGGTCAACGAAATCTCTCTATGCTGTACATATCCTCTTACACCCCTACTCTGACTGCGCTCATTCGCGCTCGACGTCACCACTACGCAAATTTCGAATTACTCGTGGCAGATGTGAAACACTTTGCTACCATTGGTCAAGCTGAAGCCAGTGGCGAGCATGAGCTCCCTTCTGTTGGTTCCGAATTGGCTACTATTGGTCAGTTCATCGGCGGTCTTGCTACGTTCACACGGATCGAGGGTCCAGAGGCATGTATTTCCCGAGTGACTGAAGAGCTCAAGAGGAATCAATGGGTTCGCCTTGCATGCCATGGTATCACGAATATGAAATCGCCATTCGAGTCTGCATTCGCTCTCCATGACGGACGGTTTACCGTCCAACACATCATCCACTGCAATTTGGTTGACCCCAAATTTGCATCCTTTCCGCATGTCATACGACAGTAGGCGATGAAGACGGTGCGGACGAGATGATCCATCTGGCGGCCGCGATACAATTCGCTGGATTTCGTTCCGTCATCGGAACAATGTGGGCAGTAGATGACTCCCACACAATCAAGATCGCGTCGATGTTCCACAAATGCATGGTGGATGGGCCGGGGATTCTAGACCACACCCGTGCTGCGTCTGCGCTGCACAAAGCTATGAAGAAGTTAAGCGCAAGCGTACGACTCGATCAACGTATTTTGTATGTTCATATAAGCGCTTAGCTTTTTGTATTCTACCATGGCCCTTCTATTGCTCCCTTAAGTATGCTGGATGGCTGAATCTGGATCCGTGAATATCGAACGCTTCAGTGATGGTTTGAGAGAAAGGAAATGAGACACTAGATACAGGTGAGAAACTGGTACGAGAATGATAGGTGTAGTGTGTGTGGGCGAAAGCCCGCAGGGCTTTCCGGTCCGAGGCACTGCCTAAGCCAGAAGAGCGAGCTGCGAGGGTGGGCTGGGCACCGAGCAGGTCGCTGAGCGTGAGCTCGTGGCTATGCGAAGCGCAACGGACAGGGGTGAAGAGGGCGCTGGGAACGCTTCACGGCCGTTGAACCTGAGAGAGGGTGTGGTGTGCGGGTGTGAAAACGAAAGCTGAATGGTGCGCAATAGAGATCTCGGGCGCTGACTGACGGAGAGAAAGAAGATGCGCCACTACGCTGACTCGTGCACGGACGAAAGTCTCGTGACTCGCCAGTATGCCAGTATTGCATTACCATTACATAATCGCTGGAATCCCGATCAGTTTGACAGACCTACGCCTTGCAAGATGACCAGGCGTTCTCCTGTTATCGTCATCACTGGTACTCCGGGAACTGGGAAGTCAACACACGCACAATTTCTTGTCGAGGAGTCCCCAATACCCTTACGACACATCAATGTCGGGGAGATGGTCAAGACGAATGGTCTACATGAGGGATTCGACGAGGAATGGCAATCCTACACTGTCGATGAGGACAAGGTGCGGTTTTCTTTGAAACAGTCAGAGAATATCGGTTCAGTTGACCAGACGATCCTTGACGCCTCGTGCGTTCATGTTGCATAGATTCTCGACGAACTTGAGCCCCTCGCGTCCGCAGGCGGTGTCGTCCTCGATTGGCACACGTGCGACATTTTCCCTGAGCGTTGGGCCGATTTAGTCGTCATCTTAAGGTGCAACCACACCCTGCTGTGGAGCAGACTCGAAAAGCGGTACGACCTTCACATACCCCGTTTCGCTGCATTTGTTTGATCCATTCATCGGGTAAACCAGAGGCTACCCGCTCAAGAAAATTCAAGAGAACAACGAAGCAGAGATCATGGGCGTCATATCCGAGGATGCGAGGGAATCGTATCAACCTGAGATTGTCGTGGAGCTTGAAAGCAACACGATGGAGGACCTGCAAGAGAACGTGAGGCGGATCGTGACGTGGATCGATCAGTGGATGAAGGATAACATCAAAGAGGACGAAGATGGCTTCAATGACGAGAGATTTGGATCAGAATAAAAGGCACGCCTTTCGAATAAACCCTACTTCCAACTAGACATCGACGAGCGCTGATTGCGTGATATTAAGATGCCTCCATGCACTAAACCCATTCGTATCAGTTCTTTATTTCCCGACATATATCCATTATCAAATCTACGATCCCGCCATCCTTGCAGTTTGTCTGTCCAGCTTCGAGCACCAGTTTGCCGTCATCATGAATGCTGTGATTAATGCTTTGAATGTCCGCTATTGACACATAGATGGTACTTCTTCTCTTCCCATACATTATCCTGAGACTACAGCCTGGCTATACGGTGGTGTCGAACGAAGTTTGAACACCCGCCTCCACATTCAGTCTATAGGTTGCTGACTGGCATCGATAGCGTGGTATCTGGAAACGTCATCACGGTTCAGCTAATGTTGCGCGCTCGAAGAAAAGACAATGCGAGCACCCCAGTGGCTTACCTGTGCTTGCGCAAGCTCATGTCCCTCGTAACTTGTTACAAGCGAGTTTCTTACAGGTACGATACGAGTAACCGAGTCCGTCTCCCGATAAAGCGTAATCGACTCCCTTGTGGGCCGCCGCTCGAGTTTCTCGATCACCTGCCGCGCGTTCAAATTCACGAGAACGGTGTTGCAATAAAGCGGACACAGCGGGAAATAGAGTCCCACATATATAAGCGTGTTGGGGAACGCGAGTATCTGCGGTAGTGCACACTCTAATCAGTGCCTGACCCTGGAAGCAGTCTCTGGATACATACAGTGACCACGGTAAGGATCGAAAACAGCGAGGTCCACACGCCGGTGCTCAAGGAGAGTATGAGAAGTTTGTGAATGACGGTACGCATCCTACATGACGATTGATTCAATCTTCGGCTCGTCAAGGTGAATGAGAAACACAGTCACCTGAACTGTGCATCGCCTCTGCTTCTCCACAGAAGAAAGATCAATACAGATGTGATGGACATATCAATTACTGTCGCTGTTGATTGTACGGTTGTGAACATAATCTGTTATCACTGACATCAACTTCCTGAAGCGCGCTCCAGGGTGGAACACGTTACTGAAGGAAGTCGAGACACGAGCTCTTCCGAAGTGGGCGTAATCGTCCTGCCGCTCCAGATCAACATTCCCATGAGATCACGACAACCGTGAAGTTTTTGCTTACCCAAAAGCAATGAACACTTAAAGACCCATCTTCAGCGGACACGACAAGACGTGGAGGGAATGAAATGGCATACCCAACACCCCACCTTTGAACCAAATGATCATCATCAGCAAGATAAGAAACGCCACAAAATGGAAGCATACCCAATTCGAACATAGCAGCTGGCACCTTAGAAACGTCATTCGATACGGCATGTCACACGCATATCAAGGTTTCGTTCACATACCCATAACGCAAAAGGCAGCCATCTCTTCCCGCTGACTACGCAGACGAGGGCGATGGTCAAACAATTAACGACACGTACGTGAATGTGACCTACATTTTGCGATGCGGTTGACAAAGAAAAGTTGCGCGGGCAGTGCAACAAGGACCTTAAGACATTCAAGAATGGGGCAAAAACCAAGGGATACCAACGATCGTACTCACCGTCAACAGCACTTGCCACTATCGATCGTGGATAAGGTCCAGTTCTCTAATGGAGCGTTTTATCAAACTCAACTCACCAGATATTCCCTGCACACGAGCACGAGGTAGGTTAACTCCCAGGTATGTCTAGGCGGCAATCGGCGACCACGTACACATTTACATCCAGGACTTGGCTGTAATTGCAAAAATTGGTAATCAATTCTCCGTAAACTGCAACGAACGACCATCACACGATGTCAGTCACCCTAAACGCTCTAGAATCCAAGGGATTTCGGTCATACCTCCCTTGATGAGAAGAATCTGGTGGGCAGAGTCGGCTAGCCTAATCATAACCGATGAGAAAAAAAATCGCGCCTCTGACAGCGGTGGTCCCTGACCAGAGCCATGCGACCTATCATGACAGCGTATGAGCTTGTACACTGCCGCGGGCTAGGGCTCCGACGTACCATTGCTCGCAGATTGATCCTATCATCTGAGAAGCTGAAGAGAAAGGAATATGGCTTGCACTCGTCACTAGCTCAATATAAAGAAAAAGACGAACTGGATAAAGTAATAGATCCTAAACAATCGAGCAAGTTAGCATTCGGATTCGACTGTGCCAGCAGAGGGAACGCACGTTTGAACACAAGTTATGCCCCATAACCCGACAGCAAGCAGAACCCCCAGGAGCTCTGATCCCTCGTCTACTGCAAGAGAAACCCCGACTGGATTGCGACGCATCGTGAGTATGCAGGACAGAAAAACGCTATCCGTGAACGAAGGGAATGGTGGAGGGCGGAGGGGCAGGAGGAAGTACCGACGGGATGGATGGTAAACTCGCCAATGCTTCAAATCTTGGCGCAACGTGTTTTATGTCGATGAGAATACATCGGGAAGACTTACCGTGGCCCGTAGTGTGAAATGACATGGTTTGGAAAGTGGGCATTATCTGAAGGAATTTCCCGAAATTATGGGCGACTAAACGGCTTCTGATGAGGAAAATGATTCGACAAAGTGTCAAATAATTCAGGGCCTGTGAGTTCCAGCCTAGGGTGTCCCTGGAGAAATGAGGATGCGAGTCGCTCGAAAAAGAAACTTGAACATGGAGAGAAGGCGCTTGAAGTAGTAACTCGTGCCCATAAGTTTACGACTTTCAAGAACGGGTATAAAGGGTTCGATCCATCGTGGATCCTCAATGTAGCCAACAACTACCGACACGCATGCATGATGAATACATCGTCCATCAGCGCTGAGTTGTCTCGGAGCGAATGCCGGAATCGATTAGCAAAGACCCGTCAGAGTAGGGTGGGATCGAGGTCAGGTGAACACACACCGCCAAACAATGGGTCGGTGAGCAATCCTGCATCGAAACCAAGACCTACTCGGATAGTCGAGAGATCATGGGTCCAGGTGGAGCCTGGATTAGAATTGGTGCTAGAATGGCCATCAAGCTCATACTCAAGTTGCCACATTACTAGCAAATAGAATATTCTTCCAAAAGACTCGTTATCTCAGTATCGAACTGTGTCACATTCTACGTTGATTGATATACGAACTAGAGAAAAATGCCTAAGGTCTATGTTACACACACCTTAATTCCCGTGATACATGGACGGTCGAGACCATGCCACTTCAAATTGGATAAATTCTCGGGGCCCTGAAGAGCCGACTTAGCTGCTCCAGCCATTTCCGCGGTCACCAGTGTGAAAATTAAATCCAGAGTCTGACAAGCACGTTTTTGGAATATGTAAAACCCTAAAATCAAAACTGGCGGCTTGTCAGTCTTGCGCCAGCTTCCTTGAAAAGGATAAATGTAGAGACGTGGAACAAGAATCGTATGTGTGCCATCATCCAGCGTGACGCAGCGCCACACAAATCCTGGTAATCACGGTCAAGCCGTGCATCTCAGCTATGACTATTAAACCCTTCCCATTGGAAAGATTGCATGCCTCACCTGCGAAGTAACCGATGGAATAGCGTTCACGGCGGCCTGAATCTGGCATATCGCCTCCATCTATACCCGTCCCGAATCGTGGTACCCTCAGGACCATTCGGGACCTTTCACCGGAGGGGGCGCGCCAAGATGACCATTTTTGTATACAGAAGTAGTCGTAAGTTGACTCGAGAGATGAACCGGTGAGTGTCAATAGCGGCATAATAATGCAGATGACCATAGCCAAAGAAGATAGTGACGGTATGTGGAACTCCTTTGGTGGTGTGCTCGGGATTGAAAGCGCAACCAGACGAGAGGGGGTATATCAGACAGCCTAAACTTCTTCAGGATGTCATAGAAGTGGCGCACCAAGTCGGAAGTACTTTTACTATAGTGCACACCCCCGCCCAACATGATTATCGAGCCAACTGATCTCGTAAGATGACAAACGACGGCGTACAAATGTCGAGTTATCCACCGCTAACACTTCACCTAGTCAAGTGAGTTAGGAGACATGACACGATTCCGGTGTCACATCTCCTTCTACGGCCAGTTGCTGGACCATGATTACACCCCCAGATGGGCTCCGACTTTATATGACGCAGAAAGGCTGTAGGGGTCAAAAAATTAAGACCAGAAAAACAGTGCCGAGGGTAACTGTCTCGGCGTTTCGATAACAGATGGTATTATTATGGAATCAGAAAAGCGACTGAAAATTTCACCGATACGTCTTGCATGAATCTTCTGCCCGACTCGCGACTATGCCTGGAGTCCTTGACAGGTAAAGGGTCTGCCACACCTGTCTTCGAATACTGAATCTGTACAGTGTTCGATCCACTAAATCACAGAAAACTCCACCTTCGACTCAAACCAACAAGACCCGGAACTCATGCTTTCACATCCGAGTCTTTGGCGTTCGATATTGAATGTGAGCTGCGAAGATTGGTTCGCCATTGCCCTGGGATTTTCCGAGAGACGAATCGACTATGTTCATGCGACTCGAGGTCGAGTGGGTGGCAGACACCACGAACATTGAATACGATCGGTAGTCACCGGATTGGTCGAGTTCAAAATAATGAGTTGATTGGCATCTCGGGGATAAAATAGAAACACTGCGACAACTATGGCGATTCAAACACCCGCGCGAAGACCAGAAAATAGTTACTAGAGCTGGGTGAGTTCTGTGAGCATGCAAAAAATGATGAATCGCGACCAAGTGTGGTTTCTCTGAAAGGCCTAACCTTTCTTTGGCTGGTCAACTGGCTTCTATAGGCGAAATTTACATCCTTGGTGTCATCCTTGTTTCATGCCAGGTTCTTTTTCTATATTAAGCTCGGGTAAGGTTTGCGGACGCTCTGTGGATGTACTATGTATCTTTCAAAGAATCGGCGCTATGGTTGATTATTACTTACATAACAACTTTCCCATGATTCCATGTTTACAACAATCCAACCGTTCCAAATTGGCAGCAAAGCATGCAAATACCGGGGCCTCTGGTGTCGCACAATGTGCCCGAGTCTTTCTACGCCATGGAAGGCCGCGAGTATCAACCCATCCATTTTTGGTACCCTCGATACACCGTGACTCTGGGTCCCACTCAAGACTCATTCGCTCGTATCGGTCCGTACGATTCGTCCCGACTTTCCGTATGAAAACGGCGATATAAAAATCTCTCTCTCTGAGGAGCTGTTGATATAGTGTGATCCGGTGTCATATCAGTGGCCTATTTTATGGATCATGCCCTCCATTCCATCGAGTGGGGTGAAAGAATGCCTGATGCTGAAAAGCAGCTATCATCTCCAATACCCAGGTCGGCTTCGAGGGGACGAGCGAAAACTCCCCGATGAACAGTATCCTACAATTAGAGACACCGTCGATATCCCTCGCGGGTGACGACATACGCAACAGACTTATAGCTTGGTTGGAGGTTTCCTCGCCCTCTTCTGCTCCCTTGGTCAATTAAACGCCTTCGGCACATTCCAAACATATTCAGCATATCGTGGATAGGCTGTTATAAGTTGTGCGTATTTATCCATATGCACGACGACTATCCTGCTCGAGCGCGTGTCACTGACCGGTCTGTCTCGGGATGGCCCTACAGGTTTTCCATTCTGTGGTCCCATGCCACTACTCACTTCTGCGATGGTCATCCTGATTTCCGACCTTGTCGTGACCAGTGTCTGTGTACGTATTTTCTTGCCCGGGGCAAACCGTTCTGCCGCCAAAATACACTAGTCTGACAATGTCTCGGCCTTTCCCCTAGATGGCTTGTATGACGATGTACTTCAACGAGGATCATGGT
>JBBPLQ010000887.1:0-13009 GCA_038089855.1 Royoungia palumana
CATCCTCGACCACTCGCTTGGAGACGCGCCGCGCTCATTGCTCTCCTCGCCGTGTTCCTCTCGTTCGTGTTCTACCTCCGACGGGGCGCTGAACCAGCACCTAAAATCATCTACGCGACTCGGTCTGGTCCTCGTTCTCTATTCACATCCCTATTCTAATTCAGCGGACAGGTACTCGAAAGAATTCAAGTACCGTCCCGCTGCCAGTCCTATCATCACGGAGCGACTCAAGGACGGGAAAATACGACTGCGGGGAGCGATTCCACCGTAGAAACGTTGTGTTTGGGCAACGATGTCCTGGCCATCATCCTAGTATTTTCCGCGTATCCACTCTTTATGATATCATCTGCTCTAAGCCCAGAACTTGAGTATAAACCCAGCTGGTGCATGATGATTCAGCATAGCCTTGTCAACGTTTGCCCAAACTTGAGAATTACCCCACTAAAGATCGACATTTGTGTAAAAACTCAAATTGCGAGCAGCCCCATGAGCAATAAGCAAGGGAGAAACCGCGGTGGGTGAGCATGTTCGCTAGTCTGCCATCGATCCTGGATCGATTCTCAGCTTTGTTCTCAGTGGCACTGGACGTGTACCCGACATCGGAGCGCTTTCCATCTCTACCAGCGTCACAGATCGAAGCGGATCGCAGAACGACAGATGACCACGCGTGAACATCCCTGTTCGACAACGGCCTCCTCATCTTCTTCTTCCGTCGGATGGTCAGGCTCACAGTCGCAGTGTTCCCCCTGAGTTATCCACTGCGGGCATCGCGGAACGAGCTGCATGACCTAATACGGAGCAGAGAGCGTAAGAGTGGTATCCATAGGGGAGGTTTTGTAAAACTCATAGTATTTGACAGAAGAGAGCTGATTCCTACTGAAGCTTCGCGCCCAAACTTGGGGCAAAATGCTTTACGTCGCTTTGGCCCGCGCCCGTCTCCCCCCAGTCCAGGGACTCGTGGGAACCTTGTTCAGCTGCGTACGAATCACTTTCCAGTTTATTATTCCCCAAGTTCTATTTACGTGTATCACGTTTCGGTTACCCCGTGCACGGTATTCCACCCGCAACGGTGTGGTATATATCAGCTCGCGGAGCAGACAACAACATGGAGAGAAGCTGGAATGGTTGGCACAGTTGCCCACGATAACGCTTCTCGGCTCCTCTCCTCACGGGCCTTGCCACAACCGTTAGAGATCAAGGTCAGCTATCATGAACGGGAAACCAGGGAACCATGGCAGGGTGATAGAGTCTTTACAATGAGAATTATATTTGTCCAAGAATTCCACACGGACGCGAACACTCTGACGAGGTGAGGTTCATACGTATTTATCTCTTAGGATCGGTCTGACCCTTCCGTAGATACGTTCAAGGACAGCCTCAACTTGAGCAATTCGATATTTCCCCTGTTATCTCTGCACTGAATGTAGTCCAGTTGTCTGCTTGTGGGCATACAGGCGTCGTCTCTGTGCGAAAAAGACGCTTTTTCTTTGCATCGGGCATAGGGGCTAGTCTGGCCGAGGGACTTGAAGCGCGAAGAGGATTCACGATGACTCTTCGCCCCACTCGAGGATATCTGACGATCAGGGTCAATGTCCGTACTACGGCGTTTTATACTCCTGGAAACCTTGCTACGACAATGTTGGCCTTCCAAGATTCACCGATACCCATAAGGCCCATGAGGAGGCTTGTGCGGCGCGGCCTCAGGATACAGACTACACACGTCCAGTCCCGCAATGTCATTACTGGCCTTGCTGCACAGAGCTCTAACACGCGCATGGTTGACACTGCTGATTTTGGCTCAGTCAGTATCAAGGACTACTTTACACTCCGTAAGTCTAATAGTGGCTATTCCATCAACTTCACGTTCACCATCCTCATATTCTTCAAGAACATGGGATCCAACTCGGTTTCCCTCATCTACCACTGGTTGAGACCCGCTCAGGTGTCTTCCCTCCAGAAGTTTGCATAGTTCTACCCGAACAGCCATCCTGGGGAATTCTACCTGACGCACACACCATTGCAATGACGAATTTTACACGTGTACATCCAAACACGAATGGACAGGAGATTTGGCAACGAATGCAGCAACCTGTCGGCCCAGTGTTATCCTCGTTTGGTATGAAGATTGGGTCCGATCCCCTCGAGGTTACTGGTCGTGTGTTACCCAAGCCTGCTATCATCTATTCTTCGAACACAACCTATGTTGATGATCATCGTGCACAGTGGGACCTTGGAGAGGGACGTTTTCTCGTTGGAGGCCACCTTGATCAGTGGGCTATCCTCGTGATCAAGGATAATTCCCCTCATATAGAGTTTGTCGGAGTAACCGATCCGACACTCCTAGAGGCTGTTGGTGCTTTCAGAGACATGTGTGACATCCGCGGAATAACTGTTACAGGGGAGCCCACATACACTGTGGTTCAGCTTCCGCCCGGAAGCCATACCGATCCCACAAGAGAGGCTGCTGTGACAGCTATCGAAACCGCTCTCAGAGACACTGGCACGCCGAAACCTCAACTTGTTGTGGTCGCACTTGCCAACAGTGATCACATGGTATATGATGGCTTAAAATCTCTCTGTGATGTTCATTTGGATCTGCCTTCCATATGTGTTCTTTCGTCCAAGTTCCGTGCTTCTCGAACCCACTACCTCTCGAGCCTCACCTTAAAGCTAAATGCAAAACTCGGAGGTATTAATCACAGGCTGGACGCGGAGAGCATAGCATGGCTAAATGCAAAACCTACTATGGTTGTAGGCATGGGTACTGCACACCCCAGCCCTGGTTCTGCAACTGGTACACGTGAGTTTATCTGATGCACCCACTCCATGGATCATCACACCAAGAACCCTCCAGTCACTGTAACAGCTGTTGTGGCAAGTGTTGATGAACATTTTGCACAGTATCCAGCTAGTCTTTCACTTCAATATCCACACAGTGAGGTAAAGGGAAATGGTCCTGGAGTATATGTATCTCTGACACGGGATATGATGTAGATTATCTCAGATCTCAAAACAATGGTGATTAAACGCCTGAAATTCTATCAGAACCGAAATGGTGGGAAGCTACCGGAGCGTATCCTTGTATACCGCAAAGGCATTTCACAGGTGGGTAACATGATCAATGCCTAGTTTCGAAACTAAGTCTTCTAAAGACACAAATCTCCCATTTACTGGATACTGAAGTTGCTGCAATGAAAGAGGCTTTTTCAACGTTCGACACACAGACCAGACCATACAAACCAAATCTAATGATTGTAATTTGCCGCAAATCTCGATGCACGTGGTTTTGGCAGGACGGGGTTACTACCAACGAGAAACCTGAGGTGGGAACCGTCGTCGACAGTGGCGTCACTTCCGTATACACTTCTGAATTTTACTTGCAAGGTATGCCCCTGTCGTATGTGGACCGGTGTTGTATGGTAGCTCACGGAAGCGTGACAGGTACTGCTCGGCCTACATTATACACTATCGTCTATGATGAAACTGGGGCAACGGCAGATGAAATACAAGGAGCGACCCATGCGCTCTGTTATATGTATGCGCCTGCGACACATGCAGTGAGTTTAGTCGCCCCTGCTTACTATGCAGACCTTGCATGCAAGCGTGGGCGGTGCTATCTGCGAAAACACTTTTATGGAGAGATTGAGGTAGACGATGGACAGGCAGCACAGGAGGAAGTAAGACGTATCGGTGACATCCCTGGATGGGCGGTGAGCAGCACGATGTTTTACATGTGAGCATCACGAAATTTCAATCAAGGATACGGCGTTTTGACCAAGACCCATTCTCAGCTAATCTGTGTGCATCTTCGGTTTCGTGTTATCGCTTAAACAGACTGGCTGCCCAAATTTGGAGCCAGATATCCTTACCCCTTCGATATGCTGATACCATGACGCAAGATAGGCTTCTCTGTTCTCTATTTTCAGACGAAAATATTCTTCTTGAAGTGCTTTTACACATCCTGTAACTCCCCAGCAAACTCGTATCCAAGTATAGAATTGCTAGACATGAAGATGGCGGGTCCACAAAACCGCCTTGAAGGTCTTGGTCGTGATAGTGGTTTTGCACGTGTTCCTCCGTAGACTAGCGACTAGCGCCGTACCATCATACAGCACTCGAACAACACCACCTCTGGCCAAATTATTATGTGTTCTGAAACGATTCTCGAAGCTCCATCCATACTTCATGCTACATATTCTTGGTAGAATCCTCGCTCGTTGATGTTCTCCACTATGCAATGAGACAGCGTTCTAATTGTTTTTACGTTTCCGTGCATATCGTACTACATTGTTACAGAATCTTGTGATGGTATGGAATACACACACCGCTCGGCACACGAGGTTTCAGAATGTGTACTTGGAGACGGTCGACCAGAACCCGATACCCTGCTGCTTGGCGATTTCAAGTTCGAGAGCGCTGGGCTGGCGGGCACCAGTCGGACCAGCATACGTTCCCGCACCCCAAGGTGATCCTGGCGACACGTACACACACATTATTAACCTATGCGGAACAGAAACGATAAAGACGCACCACCGTGGACCTCATCCAGATTACTGAGCTGAGCAAAGGTACGGCTATAGCCGAGAGGAACATAGATGATACCATGATGTGTGAGAGTCGAGAGCGAGTTGATGACGGTTGTTTCTTGACCGCCGCCGGGAGTACCGGTGGAGACGAAGACGCCCGCAAACTTGCCGGACAAGGCGCCTTTGGCCCAGAGACCGCCAGTTGTGTCCCAGAATGTCTAAAGGAGAGAAAATTCAGTACGTAATTCACGGCAGCGCGCCGAGAGGGCCAGCGTGCGGCGGGCAGGCGGTCGAACGGGGCCGAGGGTTTGCACAGAACGGAAAACGGGGAGATAATGATAACTCACCTTCCACTGCGCGGGGAAGTTGCCATACCGAGTGGGGATACCAAAGAGGTAAGCGTCGAAGTCCGTCAACTGTGCGGCAGAGATGATGGGGTAATCGGGCTTAGGAGGATTGCCCATCTTTGCGAGGGCTTCGGCGGGGAGGGTCTCGGGGATCCTGTGGATTCATGTACATATCGCATCGACGAGCTATAGATAAGAGAGCGCGACGCACTGGAAGATACTGGCAGAGCCACCAGCTTCTACGATGCCGGCCTTGACTGATTCGGCCACTGAGAGGTGCAAGAGCGATCGGTCAGAGTAATAACGCAGGCGCGATGTTATGAGCCTACGTTTGCCGACATGGCCAAAGAGCGTGTAGATGATGATGGCGACTCTTGGGGAAGACATAGGGATGAGAGAAGATGTAGGGTGGGGGAAAGATTAACGATTGATGTTCATTTGAGGGACAATCTGGCTGGTATTTGTACTGCGCGAGTTCGCGCCAGAAATGGCGAAATGGTGTCAAAGGGGGCATGCAGCGGTGATTGGCCGACTACGATGTCCGGCACGTAACAGCATGATCATCTACCTGTGCGTGATTTCTGATCACGGTAAGCATGCACGAAAACGTACATTAGACACTCACGAGAACACGCGGTGTCAAAGGATATAACGAAAAACCGGAAAATGGGGTAAAGCTGACCAACCGCATAGGGCAGAAGTTCGAAGCGCCGCACCGCCGCCTATTGTCTTATCATGTCATTCATATACAGCGAACCCTGATTGAATCAGTACGCTCATCTCGAGCAGGCTCTCTGAATTGAAATCCGATGTCAGCAAACAGCGCGACATAGCAACTTGGCCTCAAACTTCAACTGGTTTGAAACCATATTTCCAACTCAACCATTTTCGTGACACGTGGGGAGATGGAAACGACAAGTATCAGCTTGGCGACACCCGGCATCTGTGTCAAATCATACGTCGCAGATAAGAATATCGCTCGATGGTTTTCAAACTTCTAACCTCTTATAGCTAATATCCCGCGTTCGAACTACAAAGCAGGGCAGATTGTGACGAGCTACTTTTCAAGTAGTGTCGGAAAAAGTGGAGTTCAAATTTAATACTTGATGAGCATTGAGGAACAAGGTAGGTATTCCCCGACGCGGGATATGTCAGCCACTGACAGCCAGTCGCGCAATGGTTGAATCGTGTGGCGTAAGGCATTCGTCATGGAACTTGATGGAAGACAAATGATCCAGGTGACCTGGCCAGGATCGGCCAGAACATCGCACGCTCGTCTGGAAAAACTATTTAGTAAGTACTTCGGACCTCATGGCTTATTTCCCAATTTCTGCTAATGCTGGAAACCTTTATGTTGAGACCCCATTGTCCTACCGATCGATTGTCATTGAGCCCCAGTTTCCTGGTATCATGACAATCAAGGTGTTGTATATGGTCATAGTTTTGAATTTCGCCGAGCCGATCGCTAAGTTCACCCTACCTCAACGGAGACCCACTTCGTCCGATCATATGCTGCGTCCGAAAAATTTGCAAAGTGCCAAAGATCCTTTTGTAACTCTTTAATGGTTCAATCTTATGAACCTGGCCCACGACCCTTTAGATATGCCACACATTTACAAAACTAGCTATAGATTATAAATACATAAAGATACTTGGTCTATTCATTCGTGCCTGGTGGTTCGACTTAAAATTTGTTTTTGGAAACGGTCTCCCAGAATAGATGGCCCTGGAGCTTGGCAATATCGTGCTCAAGCGCGGTTGGTTGGCGGGATCCGTCGATCCCGGCAAACGTTCCCGCTCCCCAAGGCGAACCTATCATGACTGGGTTCACACATAACAAAGAAAAAGAGGCAAAAAAACGTACCACCGCGAACTTCTTCCAGATTGCTGAACTGCTTAAAGGTGCGACTGTAGCCAAGAGGGACAAAAATGATGCCATGATGAGTGAGAGTAGAGAGAGAGCTTATGACAGTGGCCTCTTGACCACCACCCGGAGTGCCGGTCGAGACAAACACCCCTGCAAATTTACCGGCCAAAGCGCCTTGCGCCCATAATTTTCCCGTGGCGTCCCAAAAGGCCTTGAGAAAAAAAAAGCGGAAGACAAAATTAGTCATCGGAAGAACAAGAGATAAACGGAACGATGTCACGGATCAATCGAAAAAGATCGACTGACTGACCTTCCATTGAGCAGGGAAATTGCCGTAACGAGTAGGGATACCGAACAGGTACGCGTCAAACGAAGGGAGTTCGGCGGGCGTCATGATGGGGTAGTTAGCTTTAGGGGGTGCATTCATTTTGGCGAGCACTTCATCCGAGAGTGTCTCTGCAATTCTAAATGGAAAGCAGGTCAACAATTGTTGATAAGTACAGGGATATGAGACATACTGATAGATGGTGGCTGAGCCGCCAGCGTCTGTGATGCCTTGCTTGACCGATTCCGCCACTGGTAAGTTGCGTTGATTGTGGGTTGACAAAAGAAAGTATCATGGGGTTCTTACGTTTGGCGATATGGCCATACATCGAGTAGATTACGATGGCAATTTTAGGGGAGGACATGGTGCGAGGAAGTGCTGAATCGACTGAGAGGAGCCTAATGATAGTCACGGTGGAAGGGTTGGAGTATTTGTATCGCTAGACTCGGCCACACTTTGTGTCGTGATCGCGGCCGCTGTACTCGAAATCTCCGATCTTTAGGGGGAGGATATGTCATCCACTCTGTTTATCTGACTGGATGCACACCCTTGTCACTTGGTCGAGCTGACCAATGCCAACGGTTTGTTGTTGGTGACGCTGACAGCATAGTCTAGAACGGGGATACGCCTCTGGCGGCCTACGACATCGGCCACCGAAACCTGATACTGCGTGGTTTTCCGATAGTAAATTCCTCAGGTACCACTGTGCGCTCATTCGGTATCGTTATGCCAGTGTTACTGCTTGATAAAGCCTTGGAAAACTTGATCTAAATCATTACTGGCTGATGAATCACGGTCCCTGAGAGCGTTTCTTTAAAATGCCCAGGGCCTGGCAAGAAACAACTGCCAGATGTGGGTGAGTTACGTGGTATACGGAGAACCGCCCTCACATTCGAACTGTTCCGAGTCCGGCATTATATCGTTTGGTTTCGTTGCCGTGGGCACGATAACCCGAAAGGAGGCCGAAAGGGCTCATTTTGGACGGATTTCCCTCGAGTTGCGGGTCCCTGCTGACCTCCACGTTGGCAACGACTCATGAGAAAGTTGATGTGTCATTATCCGACCCAATTATCCAAGCGTGGCGCTGTTCCAAACTTATCTGAAAGTTCCTTCTTCATGTTATCCGATGAGCTTGATTTGGATGTTGCGCACCACCAGTCCAACCAAGCTCATTTGGCAACGCCGTTATAGGATGAGAAATCCACACTGAGTCCATGTCAAAAATTGGTGGTATCCCGGCCGGTGCCTTCTTGGACTGGAAGAATCTGGCACCGCGCTTCGCCCACACTTCCAATGGCATAAAAGCAGATCGTGTGTCCATCTACTTTCCATTTCGCCGGCCGTCGCAGCTCTACGGCGTCCCACGCCTGATACACATCTCTGACACAAAGTTTCCTCTTGCCCTCGGCCCTTCCGTCCTCACACACTACTGTCCGTGTCTTGTCAATTTTTAGATATCCTCGGAATGTGTTTCCCTGGAAAACGGCAAAAGAATAATTTCGCAGAAGCTAAGCCAGAGCGGGATGCTACAAAAGCTGACAATGTCGAACTCCAATCCTCATCCGTTCCTCCACCAGTATCACAGCCTCCCTTAGAGCTCACTTCCTCCGAAAATCCAGATAGAGAGATGTCTACCCCCCGAGTCGCCATCGTGATCTACTCCCTCTACGGTCATATTGCTAAACGTACGTTTTATCCATGATTCTTTCTATCACACATCCCAACGTAAAAGATTTTTCCGCGTAGTCGCCGAGGCCGTCAAAACCGGCGTCAGCAACGCCGGCGGCAGCGCCACCATCTACCAGTGAGCAATCTCCCTCCCCTACACACGTCTCGGGATCCAACATGGCAACCTAGGATTCAAGAGACCCTTTCCGAGGACATCTTGAAGCTCGTCAAGGCACCTCCGCGCCCAAACTACCCCATCCTCCTCCCCGACGACCTTGTCAACTTTGACGCGTTCCTCTTTGGTGTTCCCACTCGTTATGGCAACTTCCCCGTGCAGTGGAAGGTAATGTCCATTCGCCATCCCTGTGGCACGCGTCGCGTCTGACGTCTCGTCGGAAATGACTAGGCCTTCTGGGATGCTACCGGCCCGCTCTGGAGCAAGTCCGCGCTCGCTGGCAAGATGTGCGGTGTCTTCGTCTCCACCGGCACGCAGGGCGGTGGTCAAGAAGTGACCATCTCCAACACCCTCTCCACGTTTGTGCACCACGGCATGGTCTACGTCCCTCTCGGATACAAGCACACCTTCCCTCAACTGTCCAACTTGACTGAGATACACGGCGGTACGTACTTTGAATGATCGTGTCTGTTTTCCGCCTGGTGACCGTCGCGCGTCATCCAGGCTCTTCCTGGGGTGCGGGTACGTTCGCAGGCACGGACGGCTCCCGTCAGCCTTCCCCGCTCGAACTAGAGATCGCATCTCTCCAGGGCAAAGGCTTCTGGGAGGTCGTCTCCAAGTACCACGGTTTCTCCAAGTAAAATCTCCCGCTCGTATCTGGTGTGTTTGTAGTAGCATCTTGTGTATACCAATTTCTCCGAGACGCGATTGGGACGCGTATACAAAGTAATATATTCATTTCCATCACAATCATGTCAGAGTCCCCGCGGACGCCGCAACGCGAGTGCGCCGACCTTGAAACACAACCCCCGCTGACATGGATAAACGGGCGTTGCCTTACCCGTCGGTCCGCCCTACGGCTCATCTTTTTCCCATGGACCGCTCGCCGTGTCCTGAGGACTTCATGTCCTCGGGGCATTCGCGTCCTCTGCGCGGGCCGCACGTCACGGCCACCGTTCTCGTGGCGACATCTCATTCAATATGTGAATAAGCTTCCACCGACGCGTCAAGGAAAACCCATTTCCGTCATTGAGCGACCATGAGGACAATGTCCGTTGGACACACCGTGATCTCCCCCGCTCGTCATGAGTCGGTAAGGAAATATCGCTCCCCTCACTGTTTCGAACAAAGATACTCTGGGTTTGATGAACACATCGTGTCGTCTTTCTCGTGAACATCCCTCGTATGTAGAAAAGTGGACATCGAACGCAATGCATTATACGAAGTTGACGTCTTCGGCCCAAAAACTAGCCAATCGTTCTGTCGGGTCATCGTCCACACCCCAAGTTCCTTCTTCCTTGCCTTTCAGAGCCTGAACGCAACAGATCAATGCACGGAAGCCGGATTGGAGGCGCATGAATGATGTATAAATAGAGAAGGATGTACACGACCGAAAGGAATAGAAAGGAATGTGTCGCATGGTTCGGAACCGACAATAACACACACCTTGGTCAGGTATTCCTTGCTCCTTGCCATCTCCTGTTCCAAACTCGCCAGCAACGCGGCTTGCTCCTGCGCGTGTGCAAGAACTCTGTCCACGTCCGCCTTCTCGAACCGGACGGGTGGGTCAAAGAAAGACACCGTTCCGTCCGCGGACAGTTGCGCGGCAATCTCCGCTGATGCAATCTACACCCCATCGCTTGTGAGCAAGGCCGCCGCGACACACACGATTCTAAAAATACGCTGACCATGTCGAGAATCAACGCTCGAACCTCGTTGATATTCTCAATTCCGACAGCTTGGGCAATGTCCGATAGGTGGAGCGTGAGGTACGTCGACGTCAGCTTTCTTATCGACCAACGCGGCGCGCGTTCCAGTGCCTGGAGTGCTAGACCCAGGGTTTTCTCCTATCTCAGGCTGAATGAGCATCCCATGCGCCAGACATGTGCACGCACAGTGGCGAAAACAGATTCGCTATCCACGATGGATCGCAGCTGCGCTCGATTATCAGGGTACGCGCTCACAAATGCTGAATAGGGCGTGCCCTTGAGAAGTCGGGGCAACGATGGGTGAATGTATTTCGGTGGTGGCCTGGTCTGTCCTCGAGCATCAGCAAGCAGGCAAGTGTGGTCAGGAGAGCATGTACCTTGCCCTCGTGGATCAGCTGTATAAGGACCAATTTCTTGAGGGCTTCCATCTGAATGGCTGCGGCAGTTGAACCAGGACTACATGCGCAAATCTCGAAGAACTCTTGCGCTTCAATCCAGCGTTTGAGGGCAGCAAATACCATCCCCCCTGCATAATGATACACCAGGTTGTCGTTGTAATGCAAGTCCGAAAACGAAGTATCTATCGTTGTAACTGGGTGTGCAAGGACCGGAAGAGCGGCAGTAAAATTTCGCGTCGATACGCACATCTGTTCGAATTCTAGTTGGAATAAGGCGCGATAACGCAAATCAAAAGCACTCACTTTGAGAAAAATTGGATGGATGGCGGTCAGATGATACAGCGTCGGCACGTATCTAGTCAAAAGATCAAACAGAGGTCGAATTGAAAGTGCGAGCTGTCAGATTGAGATCAAAACCACATTTCTTGCCGCGTGTCGGACTTTGCTTACATTCCCTGCTGATTCGGCAAGCAGTGGTATTGCGTTGGCAAGGAGGGTGACTGAAATGGAATAAGACATGCACGTAGAAGACACGAAACGCGTCGTTACCTCTGTCAGGAACATAGCGTGCCTGCTCTGGCATGAACATCTGGCAAAACTGGGCCACATACTCCAATGAGACGACGGGGGCACCCGTCGTATGCAACCGCGCGGCTCTGACCCAAGCATTAAACAGAAGAAAAGTGGGCAAAGGCAGGACAAGGGGACCCACAAGATGTGCAGTATGCCGAGGGTGTTCGCTTGGATATCCAACACGGTCAATGGATCCTGTCCGTCCGGTAACAGACTGGCAAGAATCATGTCTCGAACCTCCTTGGGTGCAAAGGATTTGAGCTGATGGTTCAGTTGTGATGGCGAAACGGCGGTTGTGATGACTGCGATGACGTTGACGAGCGAAACATTGCTGTCGACGACGGTGTTCGGGTGTAGCGGCGGTGACGCATGCGCCTGTGTCTGTGCTTGCCCTTGGGGTTGAAGTTGGGTTGTTGAAGAATGCTGGGCCCCGTTTGATTCAGGTTGGAGAGTTGGCAGTGTTGATGGAGTTGGAAGATTCGGGTAACTCATGACGCGATCTGCGGTGACAATCAGTCTGGCGTCGTCTCTATAGAAAGATAAGAGACGTCGAACTCACGGTCACTGAATCGCACAGGAGAATTCGATCGTCCCTCGGCGAGCGGTTACAAAAACTTGCGCGCTAGCTCGATGCTCCCACCAAAACTTGGACCGACGTCGACAAAGCACTCGATCGTACGTAAGAAAAGACAACAGGGGACGGTGAAGATTACGTAACATGACCCTAAGATCATCTTAATCTGTACTGTCAAAGGACCCATGCAAGCCCGAGCTCGGAAACTCGATCTATCATCATACAGACATGACATACAATTAGATAGGATAGTTTGCACACCACACGCACGCACTGTCTCACACGGGGCAAACCCCACCGAACAATAAACAAGAATTTTTGAATTTTATTTTAGGACAAATGTATCAAGTTTGTTGGGCTTGGCCAACTCGGCTCCACATGTCAGGAGCATCGTTAACAAAATCCCAACTGGCCATGCAGTCAGTGTGACAAGTCATGCCTTGGTGTGGAATAGACGGCGATTTGACGACTGTGTCGAGGGCAGTTTATGTACCTGATGTGCGGTGGTATGAAAGAAAGACGAACGACACCGGAATTGACACTGTTGTACGGAAAGCCAGATAGGCACTGTGCTGGTTGGCCCCAGCCTCGCATTGTCGGCGTGGGCACCAGAAAGTTTCTATGAAATGTATCTCAATGCCAAACAAGTCAACGCTGTCAATCGACTCACTTAGAGGTGCCGTTGGTATTACCAGTTACAATGAATCCGCAAAAGAGGCCCTAGTAGTAGGGCCAAGTAGAGACCATCCGAGTATAAAAGCGCAATCTCCCACGTCGAGACAGGCGTCGTCTGACTGCCAGATGCCAGTTTGAAGGAGACAAACGAAATACAGGTTGCTCAATGGAG
>JBBPLQ010000888.1:0-12992 GCA_038089855.1 Royoungia palumana
GTCTTCCCCATAATTCGAATGCATAATATTTTATGTTCAATTACATTTTGAAATATATAATACATTGCTCAAAATTTTGGAAACCCCAATGTGTTAATGACACTGCGAGGTTGACGACCCTTTGAAGTTTGTCTGGGTGGTCACCCGGTGTGAGTCGTATTGCATCTTCATTCAACGATATCGACCTCTCCAGGTCCATGATATCCCCAAAGCGCTCATATCGACTCGAAAATGACGCCGCAAGGTTGACTAAATGTGTAGGTTTGTTTGGATGGTCTCCCGGCGTGAGTTCCAATGCATCCTCCTTCAGCGATATCGATTGGTCCAGGTCCATGACGTCCCCAAAGTATTGATAACGTGTCCAAAATGACATCGCGAGGTTAGCTAGCCGTGTAAGCTTGTCTGGATGGTCATCCGGTGTGAGCCGCACCGCATTCTGTGCCAAAAACATAGACCTCTCCAGGTCCGCAATGTCTCCAAGGACCTCGTAGCGACTCGACAATAACGTTGCGAGGTTGTTGAGCTGTGCTGGTTTGTCTGGATGGTCATTCGGTATGAATTCCAGTGTATTCTCCTGCAGCGATATCGACCTCTCCAGGTCCGCGACGTCCCCAAAGCGTTCATAGCGACTCAACAAAAGAATTGCGAGGCCGGCCAATATCCCAGGCCGGTCTGGATGATCATCTGGCACAAGTTGCAATGCATCCTCCCTCAGTGATATCGCTTTCTCCAGGTCCATGGTGTCCGAAAAGCGCTTATAACGACTCGACAGCGATTCCGCAAGGCTGCCTAGCCTTGTAGGCCTGTCTGGATGGTCTTCCGGCGTGAGTTGTAGTGCATCCTCCTTGAGTAAGATCGATTTCTCCAGGTCCGTAGTGTCCCCAAAGCGCTTATAGCGACTCGAAAACGACTCTGCAAGACTGACGAGTCGTGTAGCCTTGCTCGGATGATCATCCGGCGTGAGTTGTAATGCATCCTCCTTCAGTGATATTGATTTCTCCAGGTCCACGATGTCTCCAAAGCGCTCGTAACGCTTCCGGGATGACATCGCGAGGTTGACTAGACACATAGGCTTGTCTGGATGGTCATCCGGCGTGAGCTGCAGCGCATTCTGTTCCAGAGTGATGCACTTCTCCAAGTCTAGGATGTCCCCAAAGCACTCATACCGTTTCGACAATGATACCGCGAGATTGCCCAACAGCGTTCGTTTATCTGGATAGTCATCCGGCGTGAGTCGCAGTGCTTCCTCCTCCAGTGATATCGATTTCTCCAGGTCTGCAATGTCCCCAAAGCGCTCGTAACGGCTTAGTAAAGTAATGGCGAGGCTGGCTAGAATTTCAGGCTTGTCTGGATCGCCGTCTGGCGTAAGTCGCAATGCATCTTCCTTTAGTGATATTGACCTTGCTAAGTCTGCGATGTCCCCGCAGCGCTCATAGCGACTCCATAGCGACATCGCAAGGTGGACTGCCCAAGTAGACTTGTCCGAGTGACCGTCCGGCGTGAGCCGCAGTACACTCTGTTCCAAAGAGATAGACCTCTCCAGGTCCATGATGTCTCCGAAGCGCTCATAGCGGCTTGACAGTGACACGGCAAGGCTGGCCAGTCTTTCAGGTTTGTCTGGATCACCATCTGGCGTGAGCCGCACTGCATCCTCCCTCAATGATATTGATTTCTCCAGATCCGCAACGTCCCCGAAGCGCTCGTAGCGACTCAACAAGGCCATCGCGAGGCCAACTAGATGTTCAAGCTTTTCTGGGTCGTCATCTGGCGTAAGTCGCAAGGCATGCTCTTCTAAAGCCAAAGATCTCTCTAGGCCCATGACATCCCCAGAGTCCTCATAACGGTCCCGCAATAATTCTGCGAGGAAGCCAAGCCATAAGGGTTTGTAGGAGTGACCATCCGAAGTATATCGCACTATAACCTCTAGCACAGAAATTTCTCTGTCGCAATCGATCAGGCTAGTAACGCCCACCAAAAGAAGGCAGAAAAGAGCGAGAGGTAGCTCGAGCAGTATTGGATCGAAGATCCATTGCATGCAACGTTTCAGGAGTTGGTAACAGCGAGAGAATGCACGATAGCTTATATCCATCAATCCCTCTAACCTGGGATTCTCTACGGCAGTAGGCTGGGCAAGCGACTTGAAGGACACGCAAGATAAGTAATCATGTTGTCACGATCATCAATGAGGGCGAAGAGAGCTCACATTCGCTGGAGGTGCGTGCTCGCTCGGACCGTCAGGTTTTCGAATACCGATTTCGATATCCCCATTGCCTTGTTCGAAGAGCTTGACAACTAGGTAACAAAGTCTAGGTATGTGAAACAAACGGAAGCGGCGTCACTCACATTCTGATTTGCTACTACGATCGAGTAACTCTCCAACAGTAACCTCAATCTCACGAAGAGGCTCCCTAACTCTTAGCACTGATTCGGACTCGGAAGATGTAAGTACCGTGAACGAAATTTTCGATGAATGTGCAGGAGGCCTTGAACGTTGTCGGACGAGCAGAACATGATGAAGAGGGCGTAGACTCACAATAAAATCTCATCATTCCACCTTAGAATGTCCTTACCTACTGCAGCAGGCTTGTTCAAAGTGTGATATGTCCCGTTTTCGCTTTTCACGGCGACACAAACCTCATCGCTGGCAGAGATATGTCTCAGCTGGGTGGAAATATTTGTGACACGAATCTCTACCTCAGACATGTCCGTCAGCAATCTTTCCGACCTTGGGATGGGAAAGAACTCACGGGTGATCAAGGGACATTGTGTGGCATCCACGACCGTTGAGTGATCCGGGGAGACCACCACTTCCGACCTTTGACTGACACCGCGATACAATGGTCGCATCGGGGAAGCAAATGGTGAAGTGATACACGAGCCTGTCTTCCACGGTCCGGTGGTTGAAAGGCTGGAAGCAAAGCGTGAAGAGCTGTGGTAGAGATGAGATACGGTGTTAGCGCTACAGTATGTCACGGCATACAGCAAGTCACATAAGACACGCTTCTTTCAGACGCCAGGAACGATACGAGCGCGGTGAGTTGGTAACGTCTAACATTCTCAGATTTGACACTGTGACGCATAGGTTCAAGCGGTAGAAACAAATGGCTCACAGGGCCAGCCTGAGGCTGTGGCGGCAGTGTGGCCCACCAAACCCACTGCAGGATCCACGCGATGGCCCACTGTCCGTATCATCCGAAGGCCACGGCACGCTTAAGGGGAACAATGAGTTCAGTGTTCCACACATCATCAAAGCAACGGTTGGTCATAAGCTATTTAAACAGTGCAAGTCGTCACCTCCGTACCCTTATAACACTTTTCATCTCTATCATTTGTATGTCCTATCCTTTGATTTGATATGCATCCATTCTGACGCGCCCTCTAGCTTAAAAAGATCCTATCAGTACAGAATGGCCCCTCGAACACGCAGCTCGACCAAGTCTGTCTCTGGTCGCACTACCCACAACAGCATGCATGGGCGGTCTCCGTTACCATCACCGGCCCAGCGTCGAAGGATCACTGCCAAAAACTCACAAGTCTCTGAGTCTGCGCCAGCGTGTGATTTACGAGCGGAAGGCGATAATGCAATGCCTGTCCACGGTGACCCGTTGGTAGAGGAATACCCTCGACCCCAAGCCCAAGTTGTGTACCGGGACTCGGATGGTACCCCCTCCTTATCCGTCACCGGCCCGCTTCAAAACGTCCGTATGCGTTGGAACCCCGAAGCTGATGCTCCTGAAGTCGTGATGTCGTTCTATAACTCGGAGGAGCGGCAGGAGCCCGACATCCCCTCCCCCCCACCCGACATCCCCTCCTCCTCACTCCCCTGCCCCCCACCCACGCCTACTGCTTCATGTTTCGATTTCAACCGCAACCCTCCGACGCAGCGGGGCCGCGCGCCGCGTTTGGGGCCTTGTGGAACCGAAATAATTGAATAACTCGGCGGTACTAGTCGACCACACACGATCTGACGCAAGATCGACGTTGTCTATTTTTCTAATTTCATCCGAATCCCTACTTTACGCTCATTATCGTAAAAACTCACTTGTCACGGTCATTTCTTCGTCTGCATTTATTTAGCTCTGTATTTCAAGTCTTACTGCATCCCTCGAACTGGATTTTACTCTTTTGTGACTTTCTAACTCCACTCATCAATACATTACTTCTTTCATTGCGGTTTTCCATGGCCCCCCGAGTGTCTCCAAAGCGCTCGTAACAAATCGTAAACGGAAGTGCAAGGTTATGTAGTTGTTAGGGCCGTGGGCTTGCCTAGATGACCATCTAGCATGACTGGCCGCATGAGCTGCACTGCATCCTCGTGCAAAGAGATTGACTTCTACAGATCCACGAGCCCACGACGTCCCCGAAACGCTCATAGCGGCTCGGCAATGACAATGCAAGGTTTTCTAACATTGTAGGCGTGTCTGGATGGTGCACGAGTCTACACCCTCTTTCAATCATGTCGACTCTTCCAGATCCAAACGTTCCCAGACTGTTCATAGAGACTCCATAATGAGGATGTGAGGTTGTGTAGTCGCTGGAGCCCGCCGGAGTCATCATTTGGCGTGAACCGCATCGCTTGCCTCTGGAAGAGAGCCTTAAGCCCTACTCCGAGATAAAGCACTGTGAGCGAACAGTCTGGATGGCCACGAGAGCGTAAAGAAACTTGAACCTGACCGTAGTGGCGAGAAGGACGGGAAGGTAGGTGCACAGCCTCTCAGACTTGCCAAATCCATTCTTGCGCAGATCGGTTCGGCGTGAGACCCGTAGTGACTCGAGGCTCGGGTGTTCGTTGACATGCTTAACTTCACATGGATTCCGCACGCACTACCAGACTGAAGAAACGGTTTCTCGATGTCCTGTCTGGAACGATTCAGCTTGATTCCCGTGGAGCCACCCTTTTCCTAGAAGGACTCTGTGCTCAAAACGACCCGATCGCATGCTTGAACGCAATCACCGAAAGTCCTTGTGGTGTGTCCTCAGTTCAGTCTGCAATGACTTTTGATTTGTCGGTCCAATTCATGAATGGGTTGGGCTCCACTGTCCTCGGATTCCTCCTCAGAGCTTCTGAGGTGGGTGGCGACACACTGGACAATTTACTGTTCCATGTGGTCGAGCCACCAATCTTTTGGGGTGTTCTTGTCCAATCGTTCCAACAGGGCACGTTGGAAGAAGACGCCCAGCTGGTCTTTGCCAGACTCCTCTCTAGGCTCCTTACCTTGCAAAACCAGGACACCACTCCTTACCGTGTCATTGCGGCTCAGCCTTCCATTCAGAACACCCTCGTCACATCGCCGAAGCAGGAGATAAGAGAAGCCGGACACCTCATCAAACACATCCTTTCTAGCGCGGGTTTGGTGACGGTGTCCGGAGTTCTCACGGGGCCTGGGGGACGCCACGACAATGACTTTGTCAACTACCGGGAGATCGCAATTCTCCCCACTGCCGACGAAGCTCTATGCAAAAAAACATCTTTTCTGCGCACGGCACTCTACGACGAGCTTAGCATGTCGGAGGATCCCATCGAAGATTACATGGACAACACCTTCCGGATGCTCCGTGAAGATATGCTCTTCGAGATCCGCGAGGAGCTGGCGTTTGCCTTACAGAAGAAGGGAAAACGTCGTGGACCTCAGGCTGGTACTGTGTACGACGTCTCTATGGCAGGAATTTATACGGGCACAGACGATCGGAGGGTTCGTTGGGGTGTCGAGCTGCAGTGCAGGGAGGACTTCAAGCAACTCAAGAGCATGAAAGAAGAGGCTACCCGTGTAAACTACCTTGCACGCGACCCTCGTGGTTCTAAGATTCTGAAACATCAATCTCTCGTTTGCCTCGTTTCTGGTGAAGATATCGTCAGCTTTGGGACGGTGCACCGCGTGGAGGAGCTGCTGGCCCGCAAACCCCCGGTAATCGTCGTCCAGCTTGGCGGTGCTGTCAATGCAAGCAATACCCTCACTTCTCTCTCCTCCGGAAATGATGTACAGCTCATCCAGATCAACGCCGCTACGTTTTCGTTTGAACCAGTGCTCACCAGGCTACAAAGGATGTCGGCTGCTCCGCTTACCAAAGAAATTATTCTCTGGAACCCAGAGACACCTATCGGAGTCCCACGGAACGCGGCAGCCCTGTCACGCATTGCCAGAACGGTTACTTCGAACCTGTCCGTCGACCTGAAAGGTCTATTGGGCCTCCCAACGTCTATTCGTCTAGACAATTCTCAAGCGAGGTCTCTGATCGCAGGCCTTACACAACGGGTGTCATTAATCCAAGGTCCCCCAGGTACGTGCCACAGTCTCAACTCTGGAAAACATTTCTCAATGTTTCTGTAGGAACCGGAAAGTCTTTTATAGGGACCATCCTTGCCAAAGCAATACACGACAGCACCTCCGAAACCACCCTCGTCGTTTGCTATACAAACCACGCTCTAGACCAATTCCTCGGAGACCTCCTTAAATTCGGTATTCCTGAAAAGTCCATCGTTCGTCTCGGCGGTCGCGCGAATGAGGCTACGGAGCCCCTTTCTCTTCGCAAGCAAACACGTCCCGCACGCGTGCAGTATGACTGGGGTACGATCAACATGGCCAAGGCAGACGCATCGAAGCACGAAAAGAAGCTCCGAGCTCACGTTCGCGAACTCTTACACGTTGACGACACGAGCCTGTTGAACTACCTCGAACAAGAACACGACGAATTCTTCCAAGCGTTCCACGTCCCGCGCACCACCGAAGATGGCATGACGCTCGTTGGAGACGGCGGACGTGCCATCGAGGAGGATTATCTGTTTTCCCGGTGGTCCCGAGGTCTGGACGCCGGTGTGTTGAGGAACGAATCTCACGTCCAAGCCTCCGGATCTTGGATTTGGGCTATGAATCGCTCAGCACGTCAAGAGTTGCTATCAAGGTGGCGTCAAGAACTCACCACCAGAGCCGTGGACTCGATATGCCAGGCTGGCCTGGCGTACAACAAGTCACAAGACACTGTCAAGGAGGGGCTTGGAAGGTCGACCGTCGAGATCTTGCGGCAGAAGAGGGTCATCGCCTGCACGACTACAGGGGCCGCTATCTACTCCGAAGCTATCAAGGAAATTGGTCCTAGTTTCCTGTTGGTAGAAGAAGCCGGTGAAATCCTCGAGGCTCATGTTATCACCTCACTGTCGGAGCGGGTGGACCAAATGATACTCATCGGTGACCACAAGTGCGTTTGCAACGTTGTTTACTAGTGAGCGATTTGCCGTTACTCAATGGTTCTTTAGGCAGTTGCGCCCCAAAGTCAACAATTACGTACTCACCGTTGAAAAGGGTGACGGGTTTGAGCTGAACCGTTCGTTATTCGAACGTCTCGTTCTCAAGGGGTACCCCCACGAAACGCTTTCGACTCAACATCGAATGCGCCCCGAGATCTCCACCTTTGTTCGCGAGCTCACTTACCCAGAACTAATAGATGCTCCCTCTACTTGTCAAAGAGCCGACGTTCGTGGGGTGCAATCAAACATAGTCTTCGTAGATCACACACATCCCGAAGACGACGACTCACTCATTCGCGATCGTGGAGACGCAGGCGCAAAGACATCGAAACAGAATACATACGAGGTACAGATGGTGCTCAAGGTAGTTCGCTACCTTGCCCAGCAGGGGTACAAGAGCGAGAACATCGTCGTTCTCACCCCGTACCTCGGCCAACTTCATCACCTTCGTAACGCTTTGAAGCATGATAACGACCCGATCCTAAACGATCTGGATTCTTTAGAGCTTGCTCTTGCGGGCTTGCCCCCTTCTGCCTCGGATCTCAAGGCCAAGAAAAGCCGAATCCACCTGGCAACGATAGGTGTGTGAGCTGATTGGCGATCGAGATGTCTTCACTGACCTGTTATAGATAACTATCAAGGGGAGGAGAGCGATATCGTGGTCGCAAGCCTTACCAGGTCGAATGTGTCCAACGCGATCGGCTTCATGGACTCTCCCGAGCGTCTCAACGTCCTCCTCTCACGCGCCCGAGATTGTCTCATCTTGATCGGCAACTCCCACACGTTCTTGCATTCCAAGAAAGGGGGCCCACTCTGGAGACGGTTCTTTGCGCTCCTCGAGAAGGGCCAATATATTTTCCCAGGGTTCCCTGTCAGGTGTCGGAGGCATCCCAAACGTACCCTCCTGCTCGAGAATGCGAGCGATTTCGACAAACATTGTCCAGACGGGGGATGCATGGAACCATGGTGAGCGACATACGTCACTTTTCCACCGCACAGAACGCTCATTCTCTTAAGTGGCGCCTCGCTCTCCTGTGGACACGTGTGCTCGATGAGGTGCCACCCTGATGGACCATCGGGGTCGTCTGGTCTGCATGACCGGTCGCGTTGCAAGGAGGAATTGCGCACCAGGTGTCGAGCTGGTCGACACACGATCACCTGGGAGTGCCGCGTCGATCAGCCTTCCACGTGTTTGGCGTGTAAGAAGGAGGAGGAACGCCTCGAGAAGATCGCTCAGGAGAAGCGCGAGGCAGAGAGGAAGCGTGAGGAAGCAGCGGCTGAACACCGTCGTCAAATGGCTGAGCTGGAGGCCAAGTTGGAAGCGGAGAGGGCGGCCGAACAACGCCGGGTTGAAGAAGAACGGACGCAGAAGGAGCGGAGGAGATGGGAGGAGGCCGAGACCGAGCGTCGTCGTCAAATTGCCACGTTGACAGCCAAGTTGGAGGCAGAGGAAGCGACTGAACGACGCCGGATCGAAGAAGAAACGAGAAGACGCGAAGAAGCTGAGGCTGAACGCCGTCGTCACACGGCTGAGCTAAAAGCCAGGTTGGAAGCAGCCGAACAACGCCGGATCGAGGAGGAACGTGAGGCGCGTACACAGGAGCTGAGGAAGCAAGCCAAGCTGGAAGCGGAGAAAGCTCAGATCGAACGTCGTCAAAAAATGGTTGAGCTAAAGGCGAGGTTTGAAGCGGCCGAAAAACGTCGGGTTGAGGAGGAACGTGCGCAGGAGCTTTGGAGGCAAGAAGAAGTCCGCAAGAGGCAGGAAGAAGCACGCATGAAAGAGGAAGAACAGGATAGAAAGAGAGAAGCAGAGAGAAGGCGGCTCCACGAGGAAGCCGTGAGGCGAATCGACCAATTTCTCTTGCATCAGCCCTCAGCAGGAACCTCAATACAAGAGCTCACTACCGCGAAGAAGCGGGAGGAACTCATCGCAGAGAGGCTCCGAGAGGATGCTCGTGCCGTGGCAGTGGCGCGTGCCAGGGAGTACGAGGAGGAAAGAACGAAGACGACCAGTGAATCCAAGAGAACGGAGGAAAGGAGGCGACTCCATCAAGATGCACTTGAGAGGATAGAACAACATCGGGCTGAAGAACGTCAAGCGGAAGCTGAACGACAAAAGGAACTGCTTGCTATCGCAAAGAGAAGAGAGGAGCAAGTCGCAGAGAGGACAAGGATAGCTAGGGAGGAAGAGAGGAGGCGGCTCCATCAAGAAGCTGTCAGGAGGCTGGAACAACATCGTGCTGAAGTAGAAAACGTTCGTGCTGAAGCAGCCGCACGTGCCAGACAATACGCCGCAGAAAGAACGGGGACGGCCGAGGACGAGTCGTCTTCCTGGAACTGTACTGTTCAATAACCACGAATTCAATTTACCTTCAAGCTGGGACCCGTGGGATCTTTTGGTGAAAGATCTGAAAACGCGCTTGGCTCCATGGACGCTCACAACAAGTTACATATGTTGAATGCATATCATGCAATATCTGATTATCAAGCTCATTCGCTGACAAAACTTGAAGTAGGCTCTGTAGTTATGAGTCCCACCACCCCGGCGTACTTGTGTACTATGTCACGGCAACGAGCGTTTGTATTTGACATAACCTGTAATTCTAAGAACATGATCCGCCGAACATCCGACCTGCCTGACGCTCGGCCGGCGGCACGCTTCCTCAAAGTTTGTATATGTAGCATCGTTTGATTCAGTCTTATCTGGAATCGAGTCTCTTGAATTTCTTATGTTTCCGCTGATTAGCGCAGGCAAAATATGCATCGGGGTAACCTGGACCTGAGAATATGATCAAGGTTCGCGTCCCTACTACATCGTGACGTAAAAAGACACGACCATCGACCGCACTGGGAGTTGGAAACGTTGAAATGTTGACTGTCAGATCCCGATCCGAGCGCTTGTGTGCTTCCCGTCGTGCCACTTCTTCAGCAGCCTAGGCTTGCTTGCACCTCAGTGTATACCTTGTCAACATGGCCTCTCGCTTCAACCCGTTTTCACCCCAGGTGCGTCAATCGAGGTAGATCAGAATCCAAGCTCAGGTTGATATCGCAGAAGAGAGCTCTGCATGAAGTTCAGCGCAGCGACGAGGACGCGTCCAGCGGAGATCAGACAATGGCCCGCATATCAGCTGTTCACCGACAAGACGTGGCGACCATGCTCGAGATTACCATACAGGCCATTCAAGCGATCAATGACCTGGTTCCTATCAACATAGCCAAGAACGTTCTGACTGGAGTAACGAGAATATTGCTACTTTGTCAGGTTTGCTTTTCTCCTGAGTTTTTGAGCCCCCCAGTCTGAAGTGCGAGTATTGGATACTTTCGTAGAAATGGATTACCAACAAGGATGATCTGAAAGGCCTCGTTCTGAGATGTGAAGACATTTGCTCGACATTGGCACATGCCACAAGGCACATTTCGATGGATCAAATGAGCGATGTACTCCTCAATGCACTATCTACACTTGAGTCGTGCGTGGTCGTCACCCATCCCGAGCTTGTTTTAAATCGATCGATACAGCTCTATCAATGAATTACATTCAAAGGTGGAAGAGACCCTACAACATGGTAGCGTCAGAAGATTCTTTTCTGCGACCATAGATGAAAAACAGATCAATTCATGGTCGACAGAACTTGATAGAATTTTTGGGACATTCAATGCGAGTCATCTATGGCTACTCGTTCCATCTTCGAAGCTCGGCATCTGACTCTTGCGACAGACGAAGCTGAACATCAATTCTGGTATTCGACTCGAGCAAGTGTACTATATTTTGACCCATCCAGAGGTCCAAAAGTGAGGGGTATTTTATCATCCCTACAGATCCTTTGATGATCATACGTTTAAGTCTGATGCCAGACCCTCCACCATCGCCGCCCGCCATGTTCTTTGGTCGCGAGGAACTATTTTCTCAAGTTAAAGATGCCTTACTTCGCAACAAAGACGTTGCCTTGATTGGCCCTGGGGGGATCGGGAAAAGCTCGATTGCCAAGGCGATCATAAACGACGATGAGATCGAAGGGCATTACCGCAGACGGTTTTTCGTTACATTCGATGGGATGGATCGCACTAAAATGACTCTCGGCATCTTCGTTCAACGTGTTGCAAGCTCGCTTGGTCTTCCGGTATCCGGTGCAGAGTGTGAGCGCCAGGTGAAGTCCAACCTCAAGTCGTCTCCCGTGCTACTTGTTCTTGATAATGCCGAGACATTCGAAGACGTCGAGGATCCAGAGGAGGCTTCGCGAATTGAATCCTTTGTTACGGACATCGCAAACGCTCGCGGCATCTCGGTGATCCTGACGTCTCGAACAAGAAACAGTGCACGTAAAGTTCGCTGGACTCGGTTCACTGTCCCGCCCCTCAAAACAGTACCTGCGAGACAATACTTTAGGGAGATATATGACGGAGGCATCAGTGATGACGACATCGACACACTTCTAGGAGCGCTAGACTTCCATCCACTGTCCATTCATATCCTTGCATACACTGCGGAGGAGAATCAATGGACCGGAAAAGAACTCCTCAGCGAGTGGCATGCGCAGCAGAGTGGGTTGTTGCAGACGGGACATGGAAAAGAGAACCTCGAGTTCACGATTAGGCTGTCCCTGAACTCACCGTCTGTTAGGGCATTCGGCGACGATGCGTTGCGTGTCCTCCGTGTTATCGCCTTTTTACCTCAGGGGATCAATCGGAACTATGTCACCAACCTATTTCCATCCATTTCACAGATATCGCCCCTGGTGGATACGTTATGCAAGGTTTCACTAGTTTACCGCTCTGGCCCATTCCTAACAACCCTCGCTCCCATCCGTCTATTCCTTATCGGCGCGTATCCGACTGCAGGTCTCGAACTTCTCGGAGACATCCGTCGCGTGTATTACGATTGCCTCGAGGAGGTAACCACAGAAAGAGATTCCCACGCAGATTTGGTCGTCTCTGATCACCTCAATATTGAACGACTCATCGCCTTTGATGCAGAGAAGAATAAACACACTCCCGGTAACACGAACCACGTTCGTGATGCATGTTCCCAGTTTCTCGATACCCTTCGCTGGCATAAACCACACCCTACATCCCTTGCGCGTGTTATCCACTCGTTTCCCGAAGATTCTGAGCTCGAACAACGCTCGAAGGCGTCATGCCTGAAGGCTCTTGGATGGCTTTCTTCTTCACTTTCAAATTATTCAATTGCCGAAGCGGCTTACCTAGCAGCCGGGGCGCTCTTTGTTACCACCGGAAGGCATAATTCGGCAGCGGATTGCTATGCCAAAGCAGCCACGTCGTACAGTAGTCAAGGGCACTTCTCAAGAGGTTTACAGCTTCTGCAGGGGTTCATAAACTCCCCTTCCTGGGGGCGTGTCAGCGACGCAAGCAAGGCCGAAATTTATTTCACACTTGATTGTTGCAAGATGTGTGCACTTCCTGAGCGGGAACTCGCAGAACAACTTTTTCTGTACTCAATGAACGACAGTCGGCGCAGACGAATGTCATTAGCATTCCACTGGGTGGGGAGGATGTGTTATGCGCACAACACACCAGAAGAAACCCAGACCGAGCTTGAAGATTTCCGATCATTCTGTATGTCGTCGTCCAACGAATGGGACCGCTGGAGGTTCCTTGGAGCGATAGCAGAGGCAACGTTTCTACAAAGGAGGTTTGAAGAAACCATGGGACTACTTGATGAAGCCCAGACCACCGTGGACGGAAACCTCCAGCTCAGCTCGATGGTCTTGAGAGACAAAGCTGCTATTGC
>JBBPLQ010000889.1:0-12991 GCA_038089855.1 Royoungia palumana
GGTGTGTCCGTCCAACGGAGCGTTCCTCGTGCCGTATATTCTCATGAGTCATTGCAAGTTCAATTTTACGCCGGTTTGTAACTGTAAAACGTGCTGAGGGCCTCTTGCAGGCTACCTGAATTCGTTCTTGAGCGTGTGCGCATCACCGTCCCCGCTTATTCTTTCTGATGGAATACTGACGTTGCGTCGTAGTCTGAACTCGCGCCTTATTCTGCGTGAATTTGTCGATAACGATGAGGTGTGTGTGCTGTTTTCTCTACGTGTATTTGATGTACAGCTGTCTGTTTTTCATCCAATGGATAGTTTGCTTGCCCAAACATCGTCGCGAGTTCCATCCACGGATTTGGATTCGAGGTCAATCCGACCTCCCCAGCGTACCCTCGAAGTCGACACCCGTCCCCATCGCCGTCAGAAACCCTGCCTTGTTGCCTATCTCGGTCCGACGCCCACCCTGAATGTCATTCCCAAGCCCCGTTCCAGCTTGAATCTCAGCCCCGTCCCGCGCCACGTTCTCCGTTGCCATCGCATCGTTCGGTATCCGATGCTGGCACATCCTTGAGTCCCATCATGCTCGAGTCGCGAGTATGACCACAAGCGATCTCCACTGTTCTTCTGCCGTCTGTTGTTGTATCGTTTCTTTAGAGGAATGTTCTGTGCTTCGAATGACGCGCGTTCCATGTTCGCTTTTCTTTCTCTCCAAAGAGGGTACATGCGTGTATGTCCGAGTTCAAATAATCAAGGATGCGAACCAACGACTCGGACGTGTCCGAGGATATGTATGCTTCAAACTAGGGATTACGAAAGTATCAAAACTAGCTTGGTAGTAGGATGTTTATATGATCTTGTGCCAGCTGTTCCTCCAAGACAAGGCGTGGCTCAAGTTCAGGAACTAAGGCGGATGAGGACTCGACTCGGAGATGCGCATGCTTTCGAACTGCGATTGTCGGTAGAGACTTGCGACAGAACAATGGCTTGCATCCGCCGTCGCTTGCAGGTTGTAACACGATTGAGTAGACGTGACATACGAACATCTGCGACACTTTGATGGATCCCACCTTAGACGACCAAATACCCTTCCCTCACCAGCCCCTCCAGAAAGCTTCTGGCCGCATCATCTTGACATGCTCCCAAAAAGCCAACCAAAGTCTCCTTGCGCTCGCCCAGCGCCCGTCCCAAAAACGCCCTGACGTCCCCGACATACGACACCGGATCGACGGGGCCACTCTCGCTCGCTGCCAGCCGTGAATACGCCGCCTGGTACCCCGCCGCTTGTTCTTCGTAATCGATCTCTGTCAGCCCGCCTGCGCCTGCCTTGTCGTCCTCTTTGGATGCGAGGTATTGGGGCTCGCTAAACAGCTTCACGAGGGCCGAAAACGCCGCGGGCCTAGCACACGTCAGCGACGGCGTCCACAGACCGGATGCCAGGACCTACCAGCTCCGCGACGCAGGCTCGGACGACATGATCGTGCTTTCTGTCAACAGTCGGGTCAGCCCTACCGCAGCCACCTTGCGATCCTTGGTCGGCATCTTGGGCACCTGTGGTATCACGAAGCCCGTCAAAATCTGCGACCACAGCCTACCGACGGACGTCAACATCCTGTCGTACACGAAAAACCACGACGTACTGAGGCTGGATCTCCTCCACCGTCGATACCAGATAATCAGGTCCCATCCCAGGTCGATTGATCGCCATCGTCAGTAAGAGAAAGTGCGTGAAATGGTACACGTATTTGTCCGTCTTGCTCGTCTGCATCCGGGTCAACAAGGTCATCACAAGCGGGCGCATGTACGACTTGAGTGGGACCCTGTCCGACCAAGGTCAGTCCACTCGCGGCGACGACGGACATCGACGCACGGATCCACGTCCTGCACCACCCCTGCAAGCAGCTCGAACCCCCATCCGTCGTTCATCTTGCTCGGGATCAACCGCTGCTGCACGATCGCCAGTATCCCCCCCAGCTGGCCCGCTCTCAGCACCTCTGGGGCGTCCCGCGACAAAAAGGCACGTAACAACTTCACGAGCCCCGGAATGCTCCCCTTTTGTTGCCAGCAGGCGGGCGTGAGTAAAAATGGCAGCAAGGTGCGGTATTCGGCAGGGACGCCTGTTGCATGTAACGAGAGCATCTGTGCGAGAATTTGAAAGACATAAGGTATGTATTCTGGACGCCCACATGAACAAGGGAAACAAAGGCAAAGAGACATTACGGACGATCGATATCTTGCTGCAAAACGATTGTAAACGGGCCAAACAAGGCCTGCTCAAATGTTGCGAGCGTCGCTGGGGTACCATGCACAACAAACCTGTCCACGGGTTACGTATTGTGATTGGAAAAGTCGCCCTGGGACGTACCGCATCAACGCAGAGATACTCTCGAAAATGTACTGGTCAAAGTTGGGGTTACTCGGGTTCTTGGAGATGGTACCGAGGATGCCGACGAGTCGCTGAAGCACCTGTTGATAGACTGGCGTCAACGTTTGGCGTGCCGTCACGATCACGCGCATCGCGCCTGGTGGAACGTGAGCAAGGAAGCAAGGCGAAAAGTCAGGGCATACATTTCATCAGATGATCGTTCTCGGCAACCTTTTCGGGGGTACCCGCGCCTTCAATCTTGGTGAGCACCGCGTTCAACAGATCTGCTGCAAAACCGTGCACGTCTGCTTGTGTGAATCTGTGGCATGTATGAGCGCATCATATCCGGTAGAACAAGACATGCACGCACAGCAAGTGTGACCCCTTTCTGATGAACAAGATTCGGTCGATGGTGATAGCGGCATACGTATATGCGACGTAATTGTCCGAGGTGAGGTGTTTTATGAGGAGAGGCAGCACAGACAATAGCTGCTCTTTTGTCAGCTGTGCGCATCGTCAGCGACGCGCTCTCTGCACGACACCGCCACACACCTGATTACGGAACGTCAACAGAAAGCGGATCGCATCGACTTGGAGAATCGGATGAACTGTCCCCTGCGCGGCCTGCAAGTCCTGAAATACATAGTCTGAGAAAAACTTGACCACGTCCACTTGGGCGTTGATCGAGGTCACACCCTGCCATGTTTCGTCAGTCGCGCGAACAGGCACACAAGCGAATGCATGCCTGGGTCGTCGAAGCTTCGGTCGCGACTGCGCCCAGCAGATACACTGCGGAGTCCTTCGCCGTCCAATTTGCCTCCCTGTCCCTCCCATATGCTTCCAGTTGCGTCTGGACCCACGTCCCTACAATTTCCGTCGTCTCTGTCCGATACCCGCTCCCTACGAGCGCCTGCAAGACGTCTCCCGCTGCTTGCCGCCGTGTACTGGCGTCCCCGCCGCCACCTCCCACGCTCCCGCCCGATGGAAGGGCGAGGTCGAGCCGGATGAATTCGAGGGGGTCGTCTTCGAACTGCTCGAGCTCGTGTGTGCGAAGGAAAACATTGGGGACGACGACGCCTTGGATGATAGATGAGATGACATCGCGGGACGAAAAGAGTTGTTTGTAGTATCCCGAACGGATTGCGGTCGAGATGAACCGCAGCGCTTGCGAGACGAGCTTCCGAGCGGTCAGCTACGAACTGTGGGACGAGACGAACATGGGACACACATTGTCATCCGCGACGTTGGGAAGATTGTTGGATCCGACAAGTTGCCAGACCGTTTGGACAAAGCGTTCGATGGCTGGTGATTTTGCGAGTTGATCCGGGTAGAGTTTGATGTAAAGCTGATCTTCGGGCTCAGCGCGCGCGCGATACGGCTACGCGAGGCCACGCACCTCTGTGATTTCAAACACAGCCGTCTTGAGACGCGCCGGGAGGGACGGTGTGGTGTCCTCGGGCTGTGAGGTGTGTCAGATCGTGCACATCAGCTGGACGCGAGACGCACGTCTTTGCGGAGCTCTGGTGGATCCCACGTCAAGAAGCGTTGGAACCACCCGGTCGTCGGCGCGAAAAACTCGTCGTGGGTGTCCTCGATGGCGGGTGGCAAGTCGTGACACGTAAAGTCGTAAAATATGTCTGCGAGCAAGATCTGTGCCTGCGCGACGACGTCGATGTTCGGTGGAGGCGGGGCGCTGAAAAGGAGGGTGGCGCTTTGACGAAAGAGATCGAGAAATGGGTTGACGAAGCGGTCGAGGACGAGGTTGATTTCGGTATAGAGATCGTCGGATCGGACCTGGGAGCGCCAACGACGAAAGATGGAATGGGCTGTTTCGAGGACGCCGAGGTTGACGTTGAACTCTGTGGGGGAGAGGGAGCGGACGAGTTGCTGGGGATGGTGTCAGACGGGCGTGATAGGAGGGGATGGGACGCACGTCGATGAGATCGGGCCACTTTGAGGGAAAGTCGAGCTCTGCGATGAGGGCGACAGACTCTGCGATCTGTGCGCGGATGCTCTTGTCTGCGGGATGGGAGAGGGCGATCATGGCCGGGACGAGCTGGCCACGGAGGGCGGCCTTGTCTTGCTCGGGGAGTGGCGCGACATCCTGGGCGGGTGAGTTTCTGGGGGTGCGCAAAGGGAGAGACGCACTTCTTCCCATCTGAGTTTTGCGATGTTCTTGAGGTAGATCCCGCCTGCGAGACGGACTGCGCGGTCGGGTGCGGTGTCGAGGACGAGTGTGAGCAGGTGGGGCAGAAACCCCGGCTGGTTCGTGAGCTGGTTGAGCTGGTGCTCGGCCTGTTTTCGCGAGGCTGGCTGCAGAGACGCGCCGAGTAGCGATGCGACGTCGGACATGGTCGTCGATGTTCGAGTACTACGAGCAACGCACGCGTTATGTAATGAACTCTACCAGCCAATCTCGCGCAACACGCTCTCCGAGTCTCTCAGCCTGAACTCTCGTCGTCCTCCATCGTCCATCACACTGAACCGGTCCCTGTCCAGCTGCCGTTCGCGCTCGCGCTCCTTCTCGCGCAGTCGGTATCGCGCGTGCTCGCTTGCATCGGACAGACGTAGTTTCAGGACCGGTGCTGGCTGCAAGGTTGACGCGCTCGCAGATGGCGTGACTCGATCTGGATCCTCGGACGGGCGCGGTGCTGCGCAGACCGTGTCGGTGGTCGTCGCCGTAGAAAGAGTGTCTCTCGGGTCGTCGGGGTAGAACTCGGCTCTGGAACGCGTGCCGGCGAGACGGAGGAAGCGGGTCGGGGATGTCAAGGAATAGTCCGATCGAAAGTACGCGGTGCTCGGTCGTGCGGGCGACTCTATCTCGCAAGAACCCCTAAAGGTGGAGGAGAGGAGACGGGAGAGACGGGCAGACGAGGTGAGTGGCTCCGTGGAAGGTGTTGGGGAGAGGGAGACGGGAGAGGAGGAGACGGATGGTGAGGGGGAGAACGGAGAAATGTAGGCCGGCGAGGGGACGCGCACGGGCGGGACAGCGATCATCGGGTCGGTGACGCGAAACTCGGTGTCGGTCTGCGTGCACACGGGCGTGGTGACGGAGACGAGGCGCTGCGCACAAGCATACTGACGCAGCTCGAGATCCTGCGACAGCGGGGATACCGGTGATGCGAGATCGGGGAGGACAGGCGAGACCCAGGACTCGTCGGAGAGGCGCTTCTTGGATCGGAATCGGAGCATCTGCTTGCAAGGGTCGTCGAACGGACTGCGACGGCGGCGGACATAGCGCGCGGCCAGGACAAGGGCGACGAGAGCGGTCAGGACGCCAAAGGCGCTTGCGAGAATGACGGAGGTCTGGTCGCGATGCGGTGCGGGGAGGGTCGCGTGGGGTATCTGGGATGGAGACGGCCGTGGGGTGGGTGGTGCGAGGATGGCCGCCGGGAGCGGGTCCGAGGCTGCGGGCTGCGACCAACAGTCGTCGTCGCCGTCGCCGTCGTCGTCCGCGACGGGCCTCGCGCTGGGGTGTGCAAGGAGCGTGGTGGCCAAGGAGCGCAGTGGAGACATGGGGCATGCGTGCTCGCGGTCGCTTTATGAATAGGGGGTGGCTGACCATGTATGTCCACGTGACGAGACTGGTAAACACGCAAAGTTGTTACATAATCCATCCATTCAGCATGAACCACCCAAAGACGCCGACGCGCTTTCGGTCTCGCAGCGACGCAAAGACGCCACTGACGCCGTCCGTCCTCGCCCAGCTCAACGCCGTCTCGCTCGGCTCACCACAGAGACGCGCGAACCCAGCAGATCTTTCGAATCCGTTCCTCGTCCGCTCTCGCGCACCTTCGCCCGCAAAACGCACCGCTAATGCAGCAGGTGTCGTCAGGAGGGGCGGCGTCGAGTCGCGTCTCGACGTCGTCTCGCACGACTACCGTCCGGAACTGAAACGCTCCCGTTCCACCCCATCGACCCGGGAACGCACCCTCTCACACTCGTCCACTCACCCAGATCGCTTCATCACCGCACGCGAAGACGCGGCTCTCTCCTCGCGTGCGAACGCGGCAGCGGCCGGCGCGTCTCCAGGACACACCGCCCGTCTCGCCAGCGCCACCGGCGTCCCTCTCAACAAGCGCGTTCTTGCTTATCACGAACCACCTCCCGCCGCCTCCTCCTCCAACTTCCTCTCCACCCAGCGCAACCTCGCACGACCCCTCTATGCACGCGACCCTCTCCCTTCCTCCAACGGCACCGCCTCCACCAAGTCCAGACGCGTCCCCACCACCCCAGAGCGTGTCCTCGACGCACCGGGCATGGTCGACGACTTTTATCTCAACCTTGTCTCTTGGAGCGCGCTCAACGTCGTCGGCGTCGCCCTCGGCGAAAGTACCTACCTCTGGGCTGCCGACACCGGCATCGTCTCCCATCTCGGCGACGCCCCCGACGACACCTACGTCGCCAGCGTCGATTTCAGCGGCGACGGCGCCTACCTCGGTATCGGCCTCGGCACAGGTGCGATCGAGCTCTGGGACGTCTCCACCTCTCAGAAACTCCGCACCATGGCACCCACCTCGGACGCAACCAGCGCAGGTCAAGTAGCTAGCCTCAGCTGGTTCAACCACATCTTGACCTCGGGCCACTCCAACGGCTCGATCGTCCATCACGACGTCCGCGTCCCAAGGCACGTCGTTGCCACCCTTCACGGACACACCGGCGAAGTCTGTGGCCTCCGCTGGAGTCCAAACGGTGAAGTTCTCGCCAGCGGCGGCAACGACAATGTCGTCAACCTCTGGGACGGCCGTGGCGGTGACGTCGCCCCCGGCTCCCGCGGTGCACCCAAGTGGACGAAACGCAACCACACCGCAGCTGTCAAAGCCCTTGCATTCTCCCCTTGGTCCCCCCTCTTGGCGAGCGGTGGTGGGACGTCGGACACCTGCATACACATTTGGAACATGAACACAGGCGCGAGGTTGCACACGTATCACACAGGAGCGCAGGTGACTGGCGTCCACTGGAGCACCGATCGAAAGGAGCTCGTCAGCACCCACGGGTTCCCGGGGAATGCCATCACCGGGTGGGCGTACCCCCCTCCGTCGTCTGGATCCGGGTCTGGAACTGGAACTGGTGGTGGTGCCACTGGCTTGGCAACAGCTTCTGCATCACGCGGGACGACACCCACACCGAGCCCGACCCCAAAGCTCTTCGAAATCCGCGACGCGCACGATTCGCGGGTGCTTTTCTCAGCGCTTTCGCCAAACGGGGAGGTCCTCGTGACAGGTGCAGGGGACGAGAACCTCAAATTTTGGCGCATTTGGGATTCGAGGGATGTCAAGGCTAAGAAGAAGACCGTCGGGAAGAAGGACGAGGGGGGAACGAGAGGGATCTTGGGGATTCGGTGAGCTACAAGGGCGATCTTGGGAAGCCGTCTCGCCGCGGTCTGATGCGTTCAACGGATGTACATAATGATCTCGCATGTTGCAAGCTGGTCGACTTGTTTTGACGACGAAACGTCGCTCGATCTCACTGTAGCTCTTTCTCGGTTTACCTGTAACACATGGCTTGTGACGAGCACACGGTGTTGTACCAGCGCCTTATAGATGCTGCAGTTCAATACGTAGATTCAAGCGTATCCGTAGCGTCGCAAATTCGTGCACGACGTTCCAGCCAACCTCACCAATGCTCCATATCACGATGAGCGTGTCTACACGGATTGTACGATCGGGGTGCTCCCCTTTTCTTGTGCCGTCCGAAGGCTGCACACCCCATCAGCGACTGGACGCACGACATCAATATTCGAAACGTACCTATAGTCGTCTCCGTTCTGCGTGATATACCTCACCCAAGGCAGCGCCTGATACCCGCTCTTTTCGACGATCTTGAGGTACCGCACTTGGATCCCCGAGACCGTGAAATACGGAATCTCGAACTTGACCGTGAGCGGTGGGCGCGTGGGCGGTTCGATGTCTGAAACACAACGTTGGAGACGTCTACGGAGACGAACGAACGAGCGCACCGCTCTTGACGCTCGGAAGCCCAAAATGCGCTCTCATGAGATACTCGCGGCCTCCGCCGAGCTGCTTGATCTTCCATACAAACGCAGACTTGTCTGGGGCGTACTGGACGCTCCCCGTCGATGCCTATCCAATCCAAACGGTCGTCAGCACGTCATGCGTCTTGGAAGACACACGCTATCGACACTCACCCTAAATTTGGGCGTATCCGCGTCATCGGGCACAGGCACCCACACCTCTACGTTGTTCGCCGTGCTCCGTCTTTTGAACTGTGCCTTGCATTTCACGATGTATTCCACCCTCGATCCCTTGTGGTTCTCCACAGCAGCTTCGACCCAGATAAGTGGCTTCACCGGCGTCGACAATCGATAGGACATGAGCTCAAACTCGCCGTCAGGCGGAATAAACGATATCGTGCGGTCGTTTTCGAAGCGGGACAGACGGACACACTGGTGGAACTTGACGTCTTCCATCTCGATGGCTTTACCACGAGACGCTGCCATCACCGATGAGCGATGAAGCCATGAAAAACGACGTGGAAGCACGCACTGCGACCCGTGTTCTCAAACATGACCTTGTCGTTGAGACCCAACCTCAGCTCTGGCATGCCGGAGAGATAGCATTTCATTTTCACCGCGCCTAGGATTTCAGATCGGACAACGTTTCCGTTCGAGTTGACCTATCATGGGAGGAGAGCAGGTGAACGCGTCGCATGCGCCACGCACATGCACGTGGAAGAAAACGTAGAACGCACGAGCAGATTGACGCTCTCGATGACGTCGAGGAACACCTCGTTCTTTCGATATCGAATGCCCTCCGTCCGCCACGACACGGCATTGGTCACTGCCATCGGCGGTCGAACCTGAACCTCGAGCTTGTGGGATTCTTGCGTGATATACCTAGCTCGTTAGAAACGCGACGATCGTCAACGTCCCAACCAATGGGTCGACGTCGGACACACGCACTCTTGTAGAATTTTGCTTTCCGTCGTCTGTGGATACCCGAAATCCATCATCTCGTCCATAAGCTCATAGATGATCACAAAGTTGTCCCGTATGGACTCTTCCTCGAGTTCCTTGAAGTATTCCACGAGCACTTGGGTCAGTCGATGCAAGAAGATGATGATCTCGGCTGCATTCGAGTTTCGTTTCGATAGCGCGAGGACTGTCAACGAGAGTGAGCGACACACTGAATCGCACGAGACAGTACACACGATAGAGGTTCGAATGACGAATGTGCATGTAATTGACACCCTGACTCGAAAAGCAAGGGGTCACCTGTTGGCCTTCTTCTTCGATTTCGAGGATGAGCGGGAGAAAACGTTCGATGTATGACGACGGCACATCGTCCTTGTAAGCGCGTTGTATGAGCGGCTTTCCTTTGAGGTCGAGGACGGCGATGAGCGACGCCATTATAATGACACGCGCCAAGCGTAGCCTGCTAAATGTCGATTTCCATCCTTGGCGTCACACTCAGCAAATCATCCACTAGACCATTCTAATCTTGGCACGGTATACACCACAATCAAGGCTCATGCACATGTACGACTCGTGGACAAATCCAGCCATTCCCACTATCATGCCAGTATTCGAGATTGAGTTCTGTGCCCGCCATTGCACCTACAGTTTGCAGTCTGATTGTGTACGAAGCACCAAAAACAAGCCTTTCCATAACAAAGAAGGCCTACCCAGCGGGGTGCATGACTTTCGCAAGTTGCTATCGCTCTCGGACGTGATCCAGAGGCGGATGTCCGTCGTCACATCAAGGTTGTCGAAATCAGGTCGGTCCCAGCAGCTCGTGTTGTTCTCATCCATCTCACCAAGCATGGTACAAACTGGACTTGCGCGTATCAGAATCAATCTACAATCAGATAATACAAACAAATCATCTCACCAACGATAATATAGTCTTCGGAACTAACGAGCTGAGCCATACTGGGTGCAGTAAAGAAATCAGGACACCGTCTTACTGCATCGGTTGCATCGTTCACAGGTTCCGGTGAATGATACGTTGTAAGTTGAACATGATATTGCAAGTTCGTGGCAGGATCGTCCAGCGGGATACCTCGCAGCGAGTTCCAGGTGGTCCAGGCCAACTGATGATTTGTTCTTCCGATCCTCGAGCTCGCCCCTCATATCCTCCGGAATTGGGAAACGTGTAGTGACGTGGATAAGGAAATGGCCGCTGAGACGATACTCATTTTTCGAAGACTAGGGTGGAAAATGTGGTAGTCTTTCCCGCTGCAAGGTGCGAAGTTTCCGAATAGTCGGTGCTTTCGATTCTACCACTCTCAACTCCTTGCGCAAGCTGTTTAGCGATGTAAGAAGGATTTGATGATCAGCGTTTTGAAGGTCAGTGGCTTTGACCACATGAAGGAGGTCCTGACAATCCGTCCAAGACTCCTCTGATGTTGCGGTCTCAAGCATGGAATTCGGAAAGTCTTGCATTAATTCAAGAGGCGGGCGGGGGCACCATGCAGACCAGAACAAGCTCCGTCCATCAAAGAAGGGGCACGACCCACGTATAAACTATCCCCATGCGAGTGCGTCAAAAGAACAACCCAATGGTACAAGATGAGGCGAGAAAAACCTGGATCTCAGTATTCCAGCTTGTTGGGATCAGAAACCAAGGGAAAGTATCAAAGGCGCCTGCACACCAGTGTATGTGTACCTGAAAGTATGCTGGAAGCCAGAAGTTGCACAAAAGTCGCGAGAAGGATCACAGGACAAGTCGACGGCTTTACCTCCACGTTCGAGCGCAAGGATCTTCCTGAAGGGATCCATTCTGAGCGCAGAATACGCTTCCACAGACGATATCACCGAACTCTCCATAGTCTGCGATCCGCATGATCAAGGGAAAAAATAGTGCGTATTCTAGGCTTACCCAAAATCTGCTTCCGGTCGGTTTCGTCGACAAAGTAATGTTTTTCAGTGGCCTCGGCGGGGGTAGGCGACTGTTCACCAGGACGGGGGAACCCATACAGATCAACCGACTCGGGTAGCGATCGCTGTTGTAGCGCGCGGTCGCGTTCCTCCAATGCGCGTTCCCGCTCTCGTAGTCTGCGAGAGAGGTCTTACAATGCGCGCTCCTGGTCTTGTAGCCCATTTGCGTTGGGCTGGCGCGTCAAGTTCGCACCTGCATTCTGCCATGATACGTTCTGGCGGGCTCTGCTTGTTACGCTTACAGCCTTTCTGTGCGGAAGGCTTGCCTACATGGCGCTCAAACAATTGGAGGGCAGGGTTGGGTACGAATAGGTATTCGGGTATTTTGGTAACTGGCATAGTACCGAGACGACGAGAATTTTTGAGCTGAGTTGACAACAAACGGTTGGATGGGGGACGGATCTTTTATATGGTGGTGGGGGGTGGTCTAGAACAGCGAAGGTTGTAAGATGTAGATGACCTGCAATGGCCATTCCGTGTCCGTCGTGGCGTGATCTACTCAATCAGCCCAAATACGCAGTGAGAGGAGTCGTGAATGTCACCATTTGACCAGTTTTTCCGACAGTTCCTGAGCGGCTTTCCTTTACAACCAGTAGCGCGTTGGAATCCAGACCGCAGCTATCAGGGAATCTGCAGATTTGGCAAGGAAGGGTTTACGGGCGTGCGCGACTCGCCGGACTTGGGGAGTAGTTAGTGGGGTACCTGCCTCGAGTCCTCGACGTATGAGTGTTATTCGGCAACTACGGCGGCAAGTGAGTTACGACTACTAATATTGGGTACGAAGGAGATAATGGACTATGACTAAAAATGGAGTCAAGTCTCAACGCAGGGAGTTACGAGAGCGACTCGAATCTGAGTACGTATTGCTTGGTCATTGACGGAGACGAGAGAGGAGTCTGAGGAACGCAGGTGACGGTGTCATGACACCTAGTCCACACGCCGAAGGACCTGAGAGTGGGAGAGAAGGGAGCACATCGACACGCCAATTCTAGTGTTCGTCACATATCCCTCAAATATATATTACAACTGTATAAGATTCACATGCGTACACGTGGAAGCGACTCGGAGGTGGTATTGAATAAGAATATCGTGCGCTCCCACTGCCGCCATTCTTTGGATTCATCGTGGCCATTGCGATATACATGCACGCACTAGAAAGGGAGATGACGAATATTGGGGATATGTTTTGAAGGAAAGGTGTGACGAGAGGTGACAGAGTCGATCGCTCGTCGTCACACCCGCGACTCGAGCGTGATCGGAGACGCGTCAACATCCGACGCTGGGGGACGCGACTGCGATGGGGGCCGCGATTCAGAACGGGACTGAGACTCGAGTCGAGACGGAGACGGAGACGGAAATTGGGAGTGTGGTGGCGAAGACGGGTTGACCTCGAATCCAAATCCGTGGATGGAACTCGCGACGATGTTTGGGCAAGCAAACTATCCATTGGATGAAAAACAGACAGCTATACATCAAATACACGTAGAGAAAACAGCACACACACCTCATCGTTATCGACCAATTCACGCAGAATCAGGCGCGAGTTCAGACTACGACGCAACGTCAGTATTCCATCGGAAAGAATAAGCGGGGACGGTGATGCGCACACGCTCAGGAACGAATTCAGGTAGCCTGCAAGAGGCCCTCAGCACGTTTTACAGTTACAAACCGGCGTAAAATTGAACTTGCAATGACTCATGAGAATATACGGCACGAGGAACGCTCCGTTGGACGGACACACC
>JBBPLQ010000890.1:0-12990 GCA_038089855.1 Royoungia palumana
ATGTCCATTTGAGGAAATGATCTTCTCTTGATTCCAGCAGGATGTGTGGCATTTAGGGCATTCTTTGAGATCCTATAAAGAGGTATACCACACACATGTATTTGGACACATGTCATGCTAAATTTTTTTGACTCCAGCATATTCAGCAATCAACCTTTCTACTTCACAATAGCTGAGCATTGGGTAGTAATGAGGAAAATTTGAGTTGTGGGAGTGACAGAATGTTTCATATATGGCCTGAGCCACATGTTCACAACCAAGAAAGGTAGTAATACTATGCTGAACCTCCAAAGCTTCAAGGAGAATATCAGATTGGTGAGGATGGCAGATATGATGCAGTGCATCAGTATCAAGCACAGAAACAGGATCATTGAAAGTGGCTCTCTTCAGGGCAATAATAAAATTAATTGCCTCTTTCATCAAGAGAAGTATGTACTACACTGGCAGATAGAGTCTCAATGTTGATATCAAGTAGTGGGCGGTGTGGTATATTTATGTCGATGTAATCATGTGCAACTACCGATGAGGCTGCTCCAAGTGCGGAAGTGCCATGGGAATGAAGAGGGTTTGAGGAACATGAAGGTCCTTGTGAGCCTGAACAGCCTGTTGCATCAGGAGAACCTCCTTGAGAAGGAGAAGGGTTGGAGGAGGGTCCTCACAAGGTGTATGACCTCTTGTATCAAGAGAGTGGCCTGGAGAAGAAATGGGATTGGGGGAGGGTCCTTGCAAGCCTGAATGACCTGTCATGTCAGGAGAACTGCCTCAAGAACGAGAAGACATAGGAAGGAGATGGTAAATGTACTGAGTACTGGGCCATCAGTGGTGTCCTATCCATACATGCATTTTTATGGTGGCCATGTGAAAGTTTATAGATGTCAGTGTCACAGGCATGTTTTGTCATTGCACGGAGAGCCTTCTGGCAACAAATCCAAGGTAGCTCTTCTACATTGAGTGAGTTGCTGGCTGCACCAGGTTCGATGCCTTGACTAGCAGAACTAGCAGACATTGCAGCTGTATGAATAGAAACTATAAGTGCAACATGAGTGTAAGAAGACAGAAGAAGACATACCAATAGAAACCAATTCGAGCAAGTTTGGGACTGTTTCGATAATCTGGAGGGCTGCACTAGAAGACAGAATGTGTGAAAACTTGAAGAGAAGTGAGTGCATGACAACCTAGAGAGGAAATCAAGGGACAAGTTACCAAGGCTTATATTCCTGGCTGGCAGTGGCAGCAAATGCACCGTACAGGCAAGAGTCACAGGGTGCAGGGTGGCACATAGGGAGTGCACACAATGTACTCAGATTGATCAACAGAAATATCATAGGAACACACAAATGACATATCAATATACCGGGTAATATTCAATGATACTACAAAAGAGGCAAGTTGATACTAGGTGATACTAGATAGTATTACATGATATTCAAAGTTCACTGGGTGTCAGGTGTGTGTGTGACAGGCTCTGGTAGCTTCACCCTTGATTATCAATACATGAAGTGGCTTGGATTTGAAGAGAAGATCAAGAAATTGCTTTCAATTGTCTCAAAAACCCTGTCACCTCTGCTCCTGTCCTTGTTATTCTCCCAGACTCTGACCCTTAGTGCATTGAAGTGGATAACTTGGGACACGCCTCCACTACTGTCCTTTAACAATGCCAAAATGATACCAAGCACAAGTATGAAATCTGTGAAGTGCTTGCCACCATGACCACATTATCCAAATGGTAACATCACTTCATGGATTCCCTCTGTCCCCTTCAAGATTTGAGCCAATCATCAACCCACTGTTACAAATGTGTCCATTAACTCCTACCTTGAGCAACACTTTGTTCAAGATACACATGTCTTCAGTCTGGAACATCATACCTCATAAACATGCCTCATGTCAAACCTACATATACTCAGATTGCATCCCCTTTGGCTGACAAGCACAGTCTTATGGAACATTCTATGACATTATACACTTACGGATGCTGTGCATCATACCGCTTCTATTAACCAATCACATTCATTTATCAATAGATCTTCCTAGAATATGCCAAATAGTTACAAACATGTATGAGTAGTATATAAGCCAAATGTCAATACCAAAGAACTTTAGTAAAGTCCTTCTGGTCCTTCCTCTTCATTGACTAGAGAACACTTCCAACTCCATCTCTTTGCTCACTTAGCTCTGGTCTTTAGAGTTGTTTCACCCACCTACTTCCAAAAACCCCAAAACTTCAATTGATGACAACCACACTCAGTTTCCAAACTTGCTACCTACCATTTCCTTGGGAATACATACATCTGCTGTTGAGATGACCAGACCTTGACCTTGGAGACAAAGATAATGAAAATGTTGTTTTCAAACCAGAATTCTTTCATTGAATGGAGATGGTCTTGAGGATGTACAATTTATTGATCAGATTCAATGATGAGTAGTGAATCATGACCCTATTGTACAGTGAAGTCTTGATTCCCAAATCAAAAGGTAGAGAAAGAACAAGATGGTGTCAGTGGACTTCGGCCATATCATTCAGTGAGAGTAGGGACCACGTGGGTTGGATCCCCACATGGAACCGCATGGGAACGACAATGTCAGCCTAGACCTATGAAAGTGGTCAGGTGCGCTGGCTCGTGGGTAGGAGCACACCTCTTTTAGGTCCCTGCTGGATTCTTCTGACCAGGAATCTCTCCCTTCCCCTCCCATGTTCACCTATTTTACAGCAACCAGTATTGCGGGAGGTCATCACATACATTCTCATCACTGTGATTTACTCCTCCTGTCTAGTGCTACTGGGAGTTCCCTAAACGCCTCTAAGGTAGGCTAAGCGGTCGGGGTAGTGGTGCCCCCTGACGAGAGCTTTCACCAGCTCGAAACCGCTTGCCCATCCTGCTCCCCCTTTCGTTCCACTCCTGTACCGCGTCGAGCACAACCACCCCTATCGCATGTCCAAATCCTCGGAGATGGACGCTTGGCAGACAGTGCACAACGATCGTAATTACCTCAGTTCCCTCTCTTATACGCTGACTAACGATCAGGTGTGCTTCGCACACCTGATCGGATGGTCATTGCTTGGAATGGTGTATGTTATGATTGACAAGAAGTTGAGAAGATATTATTTGCAAGCATTGCCATTCTTGTCTAGCTGGCCACTAGACATCTTGTGACATATACCAGGAGGTAAGCGGTGTCAATAAACCAAACCCCATCATTCCCCACTGGCCACCCCTCTTCACCAGAACCATAGATGAATGGAACAACCAAATCAGGAAATTGAGCACCACCTTTGCCTCTCTACCAATTACCACAAGATGGGCTGGGCCAAATTACTGGCCCTTAGAACTCTCCTACAACAATGAATCATAATCATCTATTGGTTAATTACCCTTCTACCTCAGCTATGGACAACACCCCTAGAAAGAGCAATTCTGAAAAGGGAGAGTTGTGTTGAAGAGCTCAAAGGTTTGGAGATTAGATGAAAGCAATTATTAGGTCAGAGATTTAGAAGCCATGCATATTGTGTCAGACTGGCTGGCAAAAAGACTCAATGGCAAGCATTATGGTCTGTTTATCATCCTGGGAAAACATGGTGAGCATGCATTCATACATACTATGCTAGCAGGTGGCTCTCCACAACTTGGAGATCTACCTATCCTGTTTTTAATGAGTGCATTCTTTCACTGCCATACTGTCCACTCAAATTCACTGCTAAAAATAAATCCCTGCCACTGCTCCCAGATCTGATTGAAGGTGTTGAGGAACAAGAGATTGAAAAAATCTTGGGTTCCTGTCTACATCGAAACCACCTCAAATACCTTAAGGCTTCCCACAGGAGGAACATAAATGGAAGTGGGCCTCTGGACTCACTTGCACACATGAAGCTATCACTGAGTTCCATCATGTGCACTCCACAAGTGTTAGAATTCATTTCTCCTTCCTCATGTAACCCATTTGTTTTCTTTTCCCTTCACTCTAAACTGGTCAACCAGACTCTGTCTGATTTTTACTTTTTGAAATTTTACTTTTTAGAAAATCTAACATCAGAACTTGTAGTCCCGAATCTGCAGCACATTTACTATACTGCAGTCAAGGATCAGGATTGACAATGTCTTTCTATTTCAACCATCAATCCTTTTTTATATGATGGTACTCCTTTACACCTTCTTGGGGAGCATTCATATGGACTCCCACCCTGTCTTTCTACATTCCATCTCCACTTTGCCTCCTGTTCTGATTCTAACTTAGGACAAGTTACTCTTCTGGCTGACCTGACTCAGCATCATATTGACTGTATATGTATAAGCTACAGCACAACTACCTGTATTCCTTAGCTTAGATCTACTCAATCTAATGTGCTCAACCACCTTCACACTCTGAGCCCCCTATCACTCATATGGAGCCCCTCTGATTGAAACAACTCGAAAGAAAGAGAGCTGCTTTATGCATAATGTGCTCGTAGTAGAGCTAAAGAAAGAATACAACGTCATTTGGAATGACGAAGGAGTGCAACTGTCTCCCTATATCTCTAGAGAGGATGTTTGTGAGGGAAAGATCAAGTTGATTAAACTGGGGAATGTACAATACAACATGAGGTTTATATACTACTGTAAGTATGTTATATAAGCGACAGTGATTGGGTACAATGAATGTGGTACAATGTCTAGCATCTATTATATGATTGGATGATAAGGAATGAGCCATAGATGAGGCACTACCTCAAGCTTCTATGGAATGGAATGTCATAGGATCATATCCGATTGGCTAGTTATTTATATGGCTGTGTAGATGTGGCAGCCAATAGGATTTAGAACTGAGCATAGGTTTGACATGAGGCATGAGAGGCTGTGTCCTCTAGGGATGAGTGAATTGGAATGACATAGGTGGATGTTGGATTGAAAGTTTTTGTCAAAAGACTTGGTTGGTTCATAAGGGATGAAAAGTGTAGGAAATGGGATGATGTTGGAGGTGATCATAACACTGATCCTTTTAAAACCCAACAATGTACTGGGAAACCTCTGAACCCTCTGAAACCCTCTAACAAAGCTACCTCATTCTCAAACCTTTGACCTTCTGCACAAAACAGAAGCACCTATTTTTGAAACCTTCAGAACCCCTATCTCAGAATGTTGGAACCTCAAAACCTAGAACCTTTGAACTTCTGTTGTCTGACAGAAGCCCCTATTTTCAGAACCTTTGGAAACCCTATCTTGGAACATCAGAACTTTGAACCCTTGAACTATTAACCTTCTGTTGTCTGACAGAAGCCTCTATCTTCGGAACCCTCAGAACTCCTATTCCAGAACTCTGGAATCTCAAACACCCCTGATTCCCAACTCCTGTTAAGAGTTAGCTCCTATTTTTGTCAAAATTGTTGGAACCATTAGAACTCCAAGAGTCTTTGAGTTAACACATCCCTACCTGGGGTTGTCATAACAGAGAGAGGTTCAAATGAAAGATGTTGGAGTATAACAAGACAAGAGAGGAGGACCAGGAAGTCCAATTTGTCTAATTCAATATTCAAGCTGATGTACATATGACAAAGGGCAGACTTATATATGGAGGATGGAAGATGTAACTGAAACAAGCCTCAAAAGTCAAAGCTTGTATAGTGGAAAGTTGGTAATAAGAATGTACTCTGACTTGTAAGAGGGAGAAGATCGAGAGAACTTTACTAGAGTTCTCTGATGCTGGATTCGATATATATACTAGTTACATGATGTTTGTACATATTTGTGTGATTCTAGAAAGCTCCATGATGTAAGCAAATGTGATTGGTTAGTGCATATAGTGCCATTCAGGCTGTGTATGTGTATTTATTTGATTAGAAATAAAAATGATGTCATAGATAGGGGCTGTGCTTGGCTATGCGAGTGTAACAGCCAATAGAAAGTGTTTCTGAGCATATGTTTGGCATGAGTCATGTAGGTCTAGAACAAAGAGGATGGAATGAGCAAGAAATGTGGAGGAATGGTGTATGGTGTTGGTTGAACATGTAGTTTGGGAAATGGAATGTCATGTGAGTGATTATATGATGAGAGGAATATAGGGGTTAATGATAGGGGTTTAGGAGTGTCTGTAACAGTAACTGGAATGGAGATGCGTAAGTCTAGAGTCAGAAGAGTCAGAGGAAAGAGTCAGAGACAGAGAATGGAGAAAGGTACATAACATGGAGAATAGAGATGGAGATGGAGAATGTACATACAGGGTCAGAGATAACTAGGGACAGGAGTTATACACAAGAACAGAATGTAAACTAAAATGAAGATGTAGAGTATCAGAGCATCAGAATGTGATGGGATGTGATGGAGTAGTGGAGTGATAGGCATCAGAGTGTGACAGAGTGTGACAAATCATCAGAGTAGGACATCAGAGTAGGACATTGGAGTAAAGAGTTGATTGGTAGAACAGATTGTAACAATACTCAAATATATCAATTATTCCAAGGCATACAATGTTATCACAGCCCAAGTAGCTCAGGAACAATCACAGAATGTGCTCTACTTTGCAAGCCCATTCACACTATTTCTTTGAATGAATGGGGCCTCACATTAGACATTTGATGCATTACACAAATGTAGCCTGTGTATCTTGTTCCCCTTGCTTACAATTTTACTGCATCAGCTTGTCACACAGAGTAACAAACATGCTAAATGGGTTACCTGTGGTCTTCATGCCCTTTGCTGGGACAACATCAACATCAAGACCACTATATTTGTCAAATAGTGAGATCCTACACTAGCCAAGGTTTCAGTCCAGCACTTTTACCATCCTATATGAAATCAATGCTGATCTTGCTGACTTGTGATTGTCACCAATGCTATTATGTGCTCAACAAGTGACCAACCTTACATTCAATGCTGATTTCACCCTATATTACAGCAATTCTTGTCATTTGAGGGATTCTGATGTATGTAGTGTTGCTGTGGCTCAGCTATTGATTAGCTGACTACAGTTTTCCATGGCTATGGCTTGATTTGGCTTGGTGTTAAGACTGGGTCAGCTCTGGTCAACTCTGGATACAACTCTGGAGTTATGTATGCAGGTAGGGCCTTGGCTTCAGTGGCTTGGAGTGGTGTGGATTTCAGTCAAGCAGAGGTTTGGACTTGGACATTGACTAACAATGAAATTGAGTCAGAGTAGATAAGTGAAGCTTGAGTTGGAGGTTGGATGAGGAGCTGAATCTAAGTTGATATTTGAACTGAGGAACTACAACAAGTATATGTGGGTTTATATATGGAGTAGTAGCATTTAAAAGTTTGGTTTGGTTTGGTTCTTTCCAGGTTTTTTAGTGTAGCCAAACTGGTTATTTCTAAAGTACTGTAGATATGAGCCTGTACCCAAACCAAACTGATAATAACCAGTTATGAATGGTCATTTATGGTTTTATGACTGATGAAAACTGGCCTTTTGAAAGAACAATGTCGCATGACTCAGCATCTATGAGTGACAGGTTGTGTTGGTGACACAGATTATCATACACACTCCTAGCTACCAATTAAGCAAATTGTTAAGAGATTTGAGTCACAACTCATGGGGATATGAGCATTACAGTACTGCATATCATTATATCAGTATACCTACTTTTCAATGTCAATGTATAGTGACTCTATGTGTGAGAACCACACTTTGTGTTGGTCATCCAAGTTGTACTACATGCTCATAGCTTCCTACTGACACTTAGTTCAAAGGGTTTGACCTAACACTCATATAGACACAGACATTGTAAAATGGAATGTCACTATATTAGTATATCTACTCTCATCCAAAGAGTGAAACTTCAGTCAAAGAGGGACATAGATGTTGTTGTGTGATATCGAAACACACACAAACATCACTTTGGACATAACAAGTTCACCAAATATTGTAAGAACCAACCCATTGTATTCAATATACTATGATATATGTGAAACTTGGTCAAACAAATCTGGAAAAATAGGGGGGGATAGTCCAGAATATGTAGTGTGGCTGTGTGGTCAAAGGAGCAGTCCTTAACTGGTTATAACTGGTTTTTTATCAGTTTCAAAAATCTCAAAAATCAAATAACCTTAACCTTGACCATCAATTAATCTTAACCATCTTTGACTGGGTTCAGTTATGGATGGTCATGGTTACAGTTAGGTTACAGTCTTTTGGCAGTCTTGTAACTGGACTTTTAAATACTATGGAGTAGGGGTTGGAGTCTATAGGACAAGAATGGAGGATGTCATAACAAAGATGGGACAGTAAAGTTCAGAATATAAAAGGGTCAACAGAGACAGAGAATGGACCTAAGTAACAGAGCAGTGGAATGAAGGGCTGCACCCTCAAGCGAGCCATAGTGTCACAATCTGTTCCATTGACCAACTCCTTACTCCAATGTCCTACTCCAATGCTTACTCCAATGATTCATCACATTCCATCACACTCTGATGTCCATCACTCTGCTACTCCATCACACCCATCACACTCTGATGCTCTGATGCTCTGTCACACTTTGTCACTCTGTCCTCCATGTCCTTATTATAGTTTACATTCCATTTTGTTCTCATCATGTAAAACCTCTGTCCTGAGTTACCTCCGATCCTACATGTACATTCTCCATCTCTATCTGTCTCCATTCTTCATTTTATGTACCTTGTACATTCTCTGCTGACCCTTGTCCATTTTCTACCTCCAACCCTTACTTTGACCCTTCTGACTCTGACCCCGACCCTTTTGACTCTGGAATTATTTCATCTAGTTACGTCCTCCAACCTCTGTGTATAAGTCTGAGCCTTGTTGTAGATACATCAGCTTGAATATTGACTTAGACTTCTCCAGCCCTCCTCTCTTGTCTCATTCCACTCCAAGTTCACCTCTTCACCCACTCCATCTCCTTCATCCTCTGAAATCCAAGACCACCAATAAGGACAGTAAGAGTGCAGCGCTCTGCTCCAAGTCACTGAAGCTGAAGTCCTGAACCCCTTGCACAATTCTGGAGTTAGATCCAGAGTTGACCAGAGTTGTCACTGTAACTCCAACATAGCCTTAACACATAGGGATGAAGGTAACTAGGGTCTAAATCAAATACAGGGAGGAATGTATATAGGAATGGAGAATGGAGAAGCGGAATACAAGTCTGAGAGTTGGGATTGCATACTTAATGAAATATTGAACGAAACCCTTGGAGTTAAATCCAGAATAGCATCAGAGATCAGACTTGTGGATTGGGATATGACAGTATCCCCCTCTTAGGCCTGAGCCCATGAAGGCCACAAGACCAAAGGAGGACAATGCAGAATTGTTTCAATGTCACGTGATATAGAGTTTGAAATTCCAGGCTTGTCTATAAAACTGCAGTGGTATGCTCCTTCATTCCTTATCTCTTAATTCTACCATGTCTACCTACTCTGACATCCAGACATAGAGGGACAACTGCCTCAATGAGTGGGACAACAACAATGACACATTGTTCAACATAAAGGTGATGGAATGGAGAAGGCGAGCAAAGGTGTGCAAGGAGGAGGAGCATAAGCAGGTGGTGGAGGAACAATGATGACAGAGGAGGCAGAGAGGAGGTGGGAGATGAGGGCAAGGATGAGTTGGAGGGAAGCGGAGTGGGGGTTGGTGGAGGGTCAGAGGCCGTCAAGGCACTGGAGAAGGCCACAAGGGCAATGCAGCAAGTTGAAATCACCCTTAGCATCTACATACTTGGTACAAATGGCACAGATCATGACAGCAGTGTAGCAGCTCGTCAAGCTGGGGGTGTGGGCCTAGGTTGGTGCAATGATGGGTGTGGAGGTGGGTGCAGAGTTGGAGTTGGGAGATGAGAGTGGGAGCAAGGAATCAGAGGAGGACTCTGACTTTGACACAACCATTGAAGAAAAGGAGTTGACAGAGTTGGAGGATGAAGCGGCAGAGGCTGTGGAAAAGGATGTGGAGATAGGAAGTGCAGAGGACAATGTGGAGGGAGAAGTAGAATAGAAGATGTTTAGTCTTTGTAATGAAAATTCTTTCCTTTTCCTTAAGTGCAATGAGGGTGTTATGACAACCCTGGGTAGGGACTGGCATTAACTCAGTGGCTCAGGGGTTCCGATGCTTCCAATGAAAATAGGGGTTCCAATGGTTCCAAAGATAGGGGCTTCTATTGAGGAATAGAAGGTTGAGGGTCTTGAGAGTTCTGGGCTTTCAATGGTCCGAGATAGGGGTTCTCAGGGTTCCAAAAATAGGGGCTCTTGCTGAGTAGCAGGAGTCGAAGGTTCAAAGGTAGGATATCCCTTCTAGAGGGGCTTTCAGAGTTCAAAGGTTCCCTAGCACGTTGTATGGGTTCGAAGGTTTCAGAGAGGGGTCCTCTTGAGAGAGAAAGTCCAGAGGACATCGGTGGTTCAGCACAGTAGATTGAGTAGATCTAAGCTGGAGGATACAGGCAAGTATACTGCAGTTTATATAGAGTTCAAAAGGGGCTGAGTCAGGTCAACTAGAATGGGGTTGTCTCTTAAAGGGATGTGGAACAAGGGATAAAGAGAGGACGTGATGCCCAAAGGGAATGGGATGGGGTTCTTAAGAATGGTATGGAAGGAATGAGGGAATGTCGCAATACAAGAAAAGCAAAAGGTGGAAAGGGGAGGTTATGGGTGACCGTGATTCTTGACTGTGGCACAGTAGGTATGCTGCGGATCTGGAACTGCAGGTTCTGACATTGGATTTCCTAAAAGGGAAAGTCTCAAAAGTGAAAATTTTAAATAGGGGTTAATCAACCAGTCCCAGATGAAAGGAGAGCAGCAGTCATGGATAAACCCTGTACATACACCATAAGGAAAAAGAAATTGTAACAGAGGGCCAGGTTTCAATGAATATTGGAGGTGGAAGTCAGAGACAAGCTCAGAGGTGTGACCAAGCTAAGTGGCCAGCAACCAAGAAGTTTCTTCATTTGTACCTTTGTATCCTGACCATCAGACCAAGTACAGGAGTTGGCAACTCCATCGTCACTGGTCAATCTTGGAATCAAGGTTCTCAGCTATCTTGTACTCAGGTTCACCATCAACTTCGATTGGAGGTGACAGAGGTTGTTCGTTGTTTGGAATTGTGTTCAGAATGGAGAGTCCCAATTAGAAGACATGGAAGACGGGGTGGATAGATTTCATGTTGTCTGGAAGTTGGAGTGTGAAGGAGTGGGTACCTGCCTGAGTGATAATTTCATATGGTCCAAGGTTTTTCTCAGAGAGATTTTTGCAGGGTTGTTGGGTGGAGTGGAAATACTTAGCCTTGACAAATACCTGGTCACCAACTTTGAAGTCTAGTGCCAGAGTTCGCTTGGCATCCATGGGGCCTTGATTTTGCTCTTGGGCATGGGCCATTTCTTCACAGAGGAATTGATAGAGTGACTTGAGATCTACTGAGTAGTCATGGGCATGTGCAGAGGTGAGGTCTCTCTCAGGGTGTATAGAGATGTTGGGATGATAGCACTTGTTAGCGAAGAACAGAGACATACCAGTCATAGCATTCAGAGCATTGTTATATGCAAACTCCACAAGGGGCAGGAGTTCAGACCAATTGTCCTGTTGATAGTTGCAATAGATCCAAAGGTACTGTTCTAGAGTGTGATTCATCTGCTCCATTTGTCCATCACTTCAAGGTGATAACCAGAGGTAAAGTGGAGGTGGATGTTGAGGGCTTTTCTGAGGGAGCAGAAGAAGTGCAAGACAAACTTGACACCTCTATCAGAGATAATGTGGGAGGGACTCTGTACTTAGAGAAGACATGGAGGAGGAACAACTTAGCCAACTCTGGAGATGTAATCTTGTCATCGGTGGAGATGAAGATGCATTGTTTTGATAGTTGTTAGTCTATGACAATGAGGATTGCGGTGTAGCCAATGTTACAATTCTTTCTGGTTTGAATTGCATTGCCCATTTCTTGTTCCCTTTTCCCTTTTTCCTTTTCACTCTGAACTGTTCAACTGGACTCTGTTAAAATTTTCACTTTTCAAGACTTTCCTTTTCAGGTAATCCAATGCCAGAACTCACAGTCCTGGACCTGCAGTATACTCACTGTGCTGCAGTTGCAGGTCAGGGTTAATGATGTTTTTGAGACAATTCTCAAAATCAAGAGGTTGTATAGTTTGTAAGATGAAGAAAGCTTAATTGCTTAGAGTGGATGGTTTGAGAGGAAGATACAAGTTGATTAAACTAAGGACTATTGAAGTACAGCTCAGGTATTTATACTACTCTATAGTGTTTGTATGTATTTGTGTTATTCTAGAGAGTTCCGTCAAGGTGGACATACATATGATTATCCAGATAAGTAAGAATGAAATGATGTCATAGATAATGCATTGCCTTGTGGCATATCATATGGAAGAGAAGTGTAACATGTGTTTGATGAAATAGAACCATAGGATGTAGGGTTAATATATGCATATGGAGATAGGTCTGTAATCAGTGCCTTGATGTGTGGTAGCCAATCATGGTTAGAATCCTACATAGGTTTGACATGAGGTTTTGTAGGCTGTGTCCTCTAGGGACTTGTGCAAAGGAATGATATAAGGTTGTGTTGGCTTATGAAGTGTAGGGAAAGAAATGGACTTGGTGATAGGAAATGGTATGAGATTTGAGGCGTTTGTAACAGTCTTTCCACTTCAACCATCTCTCCTTTTATGTACTATGGGATCCCTTTATCCTTTCCAGGTGTCCCTAGGGGTTCCCACTCCATTGTCTTCTGACATCCAATCCCTCTTCTGTCCCTTGTTTCAAATCTCACTAGAAGCAGATTACTTTTCTAGCTGACCTGACTCAGCCTCTTTTTTACCCTATATAAGCTCTAGAATACTCACCTGTATCCCTTAGCTTAGATCTACTTGAAACAACCTTGAAAGAAAGATTGCTTAGTTGTCAATTGGAAGCTGACTTAGGCTTTGGGGTTTATAAGGGAAGTTGTGAGGGAAAGAACAAGTTGATTAAACTGGAGTGCTACAGTACAGACATGGGGTTTATATACTATCCTATGTATGTTATGTAAGCAACAGTGATTGGTTGTAAAGATTGT
>JBBPLQ010000891.1:0-12986 GCA_038089855.1 Royoungia palumana
ACAGTTCAGCAGGTACAATTAAATATTCAAGTGCTCTCTCGGAGTGACAACCATTCCGGATCCCTTGTTGCCTAGCCCAGATTGCCACAGGCTGTGCCAGTCTGTCACGTTATGTCGGACTGGGGCTTGGTTAATACACACGAGACACCACTGATTGTCTTATGTAAGCTCCGCCCAGATTGTCACAGGCTGTGCCATCCAGGTCCGATCTGTGCCATGCTGTCGCTCAGCTAATTGCTGGAGCCTCGGCAATGGGAAAAGGCTGGTTTGCTGATGTTTGTTGAGTCTGACATGGCCGGTACGGAGTTGGAAGATGATGGAGGCGTGGTGCTTGGGGAGATCTTCTACTAGTTTTAGGAACGATCCAGATGGCATGGTGGGGTCGATTTTTTGGATGAGGCCCTTCCGAGGTGATTTTTGCAGTATGTTACAACTGAGGGTTTTTGTTTCCTCGTTGAAGGCCTGTTTGCGTGCTGATTTACTCAGTGGTAGTCGTCTCGCAATGCCGCGGGACGTGCGCAAGGGGCATGGTAGTGTTCTCGGTTTGCTGGTGTCTCCCTTCACTGCTTTTTTGGCTTCCTCGTCCACCTCTTCATTTCCTGGGATGCCAGTGTGACCTGGCGTCCATCTTATGCGTAATTTTTCAATGTTGTGGTGGGCTAGCGTCGTATGGAGTGCGTCGTGGAAAGTGTCCATTAGGTGGTGGCCTGGTTTGGATTCGAAGGCGGACGTCGCTAGGATGGCTGTCATATTGTCTATCCCTAGGGAGGCCGTTCTGACTCTCCGCTCTTGTCTTAGTAGTTCCACTGCCAGGATCATTCCGGTTATCTCTGCCTCGTATACCGTGTGTTCTTCGGCTGTTCCCAGGTAGAAGCGCAGGCTTTTCTCTTTCCTGCCCCGTCTCCTCAGTACTGCTGCTCCTCCGATCCCGCCTTCGAACCCTGATCCGTCTGAGTATAAGTTTACGTCTTCCTCGAGTTCCGCTAGTATGTCCTGAGCTATGGCGCCGTCACGGTCTGCGACGACGTCTTGCATTGTGTCTGGTGTCCATTTGGGGTAGTGGCGGACTGGTTCCAGCGTCTCCATTTCCTTGGGGTTTATGTCGAATTCGCCGATTAGGTTGTGAAGTGGTGATTTGTGGCGTTTTCGGTTCCGGTGGGCTGCCCTGGACGCTCTGTGAACTGGGTTTGATGGGGCGAGTGTAGATATGCGAAGGGTAGCTCGGTGGCAGTGTTGGCGAATCCGGAGCGTCATTGGTAGCAGGTCGCTGTGTGCGTTTAGTAGGTCGTTGGCTGTGGTACGCATGCCCCCCGTGATGAGGATCGCCGCTGTTCGTTGGACTCTTTCCATTTTCTTTCCTATTCCTCGCGCTCCCCAGCCTCCGTCCTTTTTCCCTTTGCCCTTTCGAATCAGGTCCGTTGCCCATACCTCGGCTCCGTACAGCATTTTGGGGATGGCGACTCCTTCGTATAGTTTTTTCATCAGTCTGCCTTGCACGCCCTTGGACGTGCGGAACATTCTTCCGCACGCGAGCACGTATTTCGTCCCTTTGGCTATTGCGTACGCTGCGTGTTCCTTAAAACGGAGTTCCTGGTCTATGATTACCCCGAGGAACTTGTATGTGGTGGATGGGACGATGCGATGGCCATCTATGGTGATGTGGGGGCGTGCGACTGGTCTTGTTGTCTTTTTCTTTTGGTTAGGGGGCATTGGACCTTCCTCTTTGCGACGGGTGATTCCTAGTAGGGCCGTTTTGTCAAGCTCGAATTGGCAATGGTGGCTCCTGCTCCATTCCAGTGCTCCTCCCTCTCCTTCCATCATTTCTTGGAGTTTCCCGTACGTGTCGTTCCAGGACGTCCCTCAAGCCATGAGCGCGGTGTCGTCTATGAACCCTAGGACCTTTCTGTCTTTCCTTCCTTTTGGTGCGCCTATTAGACCTGAGTTATAGTATAGGAATGCGATTGGTGATAGTGGGCATCCCTGGTCGAGACCTATTAGGATGTTAAACACTGATGAAGAGAAGTCATCGAAGCTTAGCGTGGTGGATCTGTTTTCCAATCGGCGTTTGAACCACTCTATGTACTCATCTGGGATTCCTTTGTTTTTCATGTTATGTAGTAGTTGTGGGACAACTACGCTCGGGAAAGCTGCCTTGATGTCGAGGAAGAGTATGGCTGGATATTTGTCAGTTGGGTGTGCCCATGAGTTGTAGCAGAACTTAGTTAAAAGATGTAGGGAGTCGATAGTGGTGCGTCCCAGGCGACCACCAAAATGCATGGCCGGGAGCAGTGAGTGAGTTTCTGTGAGGTATGTTAAGTCTTCGGCTACGCATGAGGATAGAATCTTAGCCATTGTGTTGAGGAGTGCAATAGGGTGGTATGCCTTGGGTAGCGTGTAGTCTGGGCGACCTGGTTTCTTAAGGACAATCGTTTTGGATACTTTCCATTGTTCCGGGTAGTGCTTGAGCATGAAAGACGCACGGAAGATCGGTCCCAGGTGTGGGGACAGCACCTCTCGGTTGTTGGTGAAGACGCTGTTACTGATACCATTTGGGCCGGCTGCCTTGTATGGCGCCAGCTTTCTGATGGCCCTGTTGATCTGGTCATCAGTGATGTTTGTGAAGCGGCAAACAGGAGGGGGGTAATTCGTTTCGTTGTGTGGCTGGGTGTTGGCGGGGGCCTGTTTGAAGAAAGTTTTGTACAGTGTGTCGCTCTTCTCCTGATTGGTTTGGCTTTTGGGTGGCGGAGCGTTGGGGTCAGGTCGTAAGTTGGGGATGCGTGAGACGAATTGGTCAGATGGTTCGCTTGTGAGATACTTGTGGACGTCCCAGATGTTGTTATGGTCGACCTCCTCCAGGTATTCCATCCAGTGCGTTTCCTTGGCTTTTAGGAGGTGTTGGGCATACTTGGAGTCGGCGTCGTGATAGAGTTGGTGGATGGGGTGATGGCATTGTTGGCGTTTTTTGTGAGCTCGTGCTGATAGTTTCTTTACCTCTTTTTTCTCTTTGGCGAGCTCCGGGGTCCACCAGCGTTTGGTGAAAGGGTTTGGACGGACCAATGGTACGGTGATCTTGATGGTGTTCTGTATGATGTCGATTAGCTGGGTTAGTCTACTTTCCATGTCGTCCACTCCTTCGATTTCTGTTGGTGCCGGGATGCTGGCCAGCCTCTCTCCGATCTCATCTTTGAACTTCTTCCAGTCGGTGGCTTTGAAATTGCGTCTGGGGGGGGGGATTAGTTCGTTCCGGGGTGAGCGAGAGCTCACTGATGATAGGGAGGTGGTCTGAGTTTGCTGGTCTGAGTTCTGGGTGCACGTTGCATTTGGTGAAGGTTTCTAGTAGGTGGGACGTGCAGAACACGTTGTCGGGGCGCGTGTAGTTTTTCGTGCTCGAGGCTTCTAGGGTTGGGATGCCTGCTGGGAGGGCTTGCTGTAGGTTGAATGCTGCTAGTAGGTTGATTAGTGGTTTGGCCACGACCAGATTTGCAGTGGTGAAGAGGTGAGAGTTGCTGGGGTCGTCCCACATTGGGTGGTGTCGGTTGAAATCGCCCAGGAGTATTAAACCGCCTGTGCCGTCTCCCCCTCTTTTTTGGGCTTCTGTCGTGAGGTGGTCGTTGATGAGATCGATGGTTTGTTGGTGGGTGCCGTCGTTGTACACGTTGTACAAGCGTATTTTACCGTGGGAGCCGCTTATCTCAATCGCAGTTATGTCCGGGTTTTTGATGGGGATGGTTCTCCAGGAGTCCTTCGATAGGTGTTTGTTTATGAGAAGTATGGATCGGGTTCGAGGTGCGTTGTCGGCATTGTGAGTCGTGGGGTATAGGACGTTCCAGTGTGAGTTGGATGGGGTGAGGTTGACCGGGTTTATGTATGGTTCCTGGAGAGCGGCGATGTCGTATTTGTTGGGGTCCAGGTCGCTTAGCATGTCCTGCTGGGCGGCGCTAGACTTGCGTAGGTTTTGCTGCCATATTTTGAGTGTTACGCGCTGTGGTTGTGGGGAGGTGTGCTCTCTCATGGGGAGGGGATAGGAGTAGGTGCTGATGCTGGGTTTGTCGTAGTTGGGTGGTTATGGGGCTCGTCCAGCCTCGTTTGGCACATGCCTTTCAACCATCCTCCATCCTGGGTGCCCACTGGTGGGTTGGTGTTGCTGTTCTGGGGACGTGTTTGGCTGTTTCCTGTTGGGTCTGCGGTTTTCTTGTTACAGGGTTTGTGTTTGCCGGCGGTTTGCCAGCCTTGGGGGAAAGTGGGGTTTGTCTGTTGTTGGGGAGGGGTAGGGTGGGGAAGGGGGTCTCCATTCGTGGAGGGGTCGTCGGTGGCCCACGTGGTTGGGTCTTCCTGGACGGGGAAGTACACAAATTTGAAGTCCTTCATGTAGGAATGGAGCTTTGTTCGGGCTCATTGGAAGGCTCCACACTCGTGACTCCATGCTGCGTGGCCGTTTACCTTGCAGTTGATGCAGTGGAATTTTTCCTGGTTAGTTTCTGCGCATTCGAGGGTACAATGTTGTCTGCCGCAGGTCCCGCAGACGTCGTTTTTGTGTTGGCAGTTCTTTGACATGTGGGACTGGCTGAGGGACTGGCATTTGTAGCATCTCCATGGGTCTGGGAGTTGTTTGTGAGCGTAGATCTTCTTGCCCTCTATGGAGAGACCGTCGCATATGGCTTTGTTGGTGTCGTTGGGGTTGGTGAAATTGATTATTGCGTGTGCCACTTTCTGTGTGGCCGAACGGCATTCCGGGGGTTTGATCCACTGGACTGAGCTGATGGCTAAAGAACTGGTAGTTCTCTTTCTCTACGCAGGAGCATAGGATACTTCCTCTCTTGGAGAAGTATGCGCAGGTATAATCAAGTAGAGACTTACTTGAGGAGACTTTTTGGTAGAGCAAAGCAAGAGTGATTGAGTAGAGTAGAGGATAGATTTCTAACTGAGGAGAGCGAGTGTGAGGGAGCTCTCCTCTTATATAAGATATAGGTTTGTATGTATCTATTTGGACTGGTCCGTGTACAGTCCTGTCTTTCTACCTAATAAGGAAGAAGAGTATGTGATGGAATCACACTACCTGTCATACATGTTTAGTAAGTATCCGATAGGATCGGTAAGTGAGTCATATAAGATGACTCATAGTATGACGTATGAATAGCGAATGATTATCCAATATGAAAATGAATAATTATGATATCAGTGGTATCAGGATAAGAATATCTGAATAAGAAATACCACTTGATATTCGACACTCTTCCTCATTTGAAATATTGGATTCATGAATAAGGAGATAGGGTGAGACTTTGTCGTCCACGCTCAAAGGCTATCTTTCCAAGGTTTTTGGTAAAGATGTCTGAGAATTGTTGGTTAGTAGGAACGTAGAAAAGTTCTACTTCACCCAATTCTACAGCTTCTCGGATATAATGTTCTGGTATCCGGACATGTTTAGTTCGGCCTTCTTGAGCTGGATTCGAGGCTAGGAACATTGCTCCCTGATTATCCACGCATAGTGGGATAGGAGGAAGAACGATTGTTAGTTCTTCAAATAGGTTTCGAATCCATTGCAGTTGTTTACAGCATTCGGTCATGCCGCAGTATTCTGCTTCAGTGGATGAAAGTCTTACTCTCTTCTGTCGTTTTGAGAGCCAAGATACAATGCCATTGGCTAAGTATACCGAATATCCAGTTGTCGATCTGGATGTTTCGATATCTCCTGCCCAGTCCGTGTCACTATAAGCAATTATACCGTTCATAGGTCCATCTGACTTGTAGGTGATACAGAGGTCAGTGGTTGTCGCTAGATAGCGGACAATATAAATTGCCTTCTGCAAATGTTCCTCGGAGGGGTTCGCAGAGAATTGTGACATTTTAATCACGGCGTAGGCAAGGTCAGGTCTGGTTCCTAACATGATGTATAGGAGGGAACCTATCACTGATTGATAACGACTTCGGAGGTTTGGATCTCCTTGTTTATCGTTGGGTCTCGGATTATATCCGGTAGGGAGCGGAGTGTTAACTGGTTTGGAGTTGGTTTGTCCGAACCTCTCAGCGACCTTTTTAGCATAGGTACACTGGTCGAGACGAATAGTTCTTTTCTTTCGATCTCGAGTGATCCGCATTCCTAAGTATTCTTGGGCTTGTCCAAGATCTCTTGATTCCCAACGTTTCATGAATTCTTGTTTGTGTTTGAGGACTAGAGTTCGGTTGCTACCCATAAAAAGAGCGTCATCAACATAGAAGACAAGGACAATTATATCTTTGCCGATGAACTTATAGTATACTCCTGGATCTGCATATGTTCGAGTGAAACCGAACTTTACCAGGGATGCATGCAATTGTTTGTTCCATTGCAATGCTGATTGTTTAAGTCCATAGATGGACTTGATCAATCGACAGACTTTGGTCTCTTGACCTTTCTTGATGAAACCCTCAGGTTGAACCATATAGATTTCTTCGTCTAATTCGCCAAATAGGTAGGCGGTCTTAACGTCTAGGGCTTCTAGTTCCCAATCTTCCAATGCTGCTGTAGCAAGGAGTAGACAAACGGTTTCAAACCTGGTAACTGGTGAGAAGGTTTCTTCATAGTCGATACTGAAGACTTGTGTAAAGCCTTTGGCAACGAAGCGGGCTTTCTTTCTGCCGTCGCTTTTGACTGCAAATACCCATCTTCCCTGGACGGGTTTACAACCTTTGGGTAGATCAACTAGTTTCCAAACATTTCGGTCTAAGAGAGATTTATATTCATCATTCATGGCATCTCTCCATGCTTTCTGATCTGATTCAGATAGCTTGAGGATATCACGATAATGTTTCGGTGTAGTAATCGTGATAGCTTGTGTGAAATGATGTCTCAACCATTGGTTAGAGTACATCTCTCCCATTGGTTCGTCATTTAGAGTTTCTGCAACGTCTTGTTACATAGGCTCTTCCTGAATCACTTCCTGACCTCATTGTATATCTCTCTCGATTTCAAGAGGTGGTCTTTGACTGTATGCGTTATCTGGCATCACTCGTGGAATTCTGATCCTTGTGGATTGTCTCTCTTCGACAGGTGCTCTAATATTAGCTCTCTGTCTGAAGGTAGGACAGTGCTGGTGAGGCAGTGCCCTGAATTCGGCTAGAGGTTCTCTCTGTTGTATCGGTGATTGCCAGTCTGCGGGTCTAAGAGGTCATGTCTCCTGATATTCATAATCAGGGAGATGATAGCGTTTATGTTGTGGCATATCATCTATATCTCTCCATTCGTTCTGTTCATCTCTGAACCTTCCTGGTTGTATAGGTCTCTTCCGGTTGGAAGGTCCAGGTTGGGGTGATGGAGATTGAACGGTGGGTGCACGATAATGGTCTGGTTCGGGAGATGATGATGGGAAGTGTAAAGGTGATGAATCAGGTGAATCTGCACGTTCTTTTCCTTTGCTTCTATTTGGATGAGATAAGTCAAATAATTCTGATCCAAGAGATGGTAAGGAAGTTTCTGTTTTTGGAGAGGGCGGAGCAGATTGCAAGGATTTGGGGGTAGTATGCCATGATGATCTCGACGATGTAGACGTATTCTCATCGGAGGTTGATCTATTGTTGAAATTTCGTGGATTGACATTTATATATCGGTTAGGAGGTAACGATTCCGGTAATTCGTCCCTCATCTGAATAGGAAGGTCGTTTGCAGTTGGTATCGACAGGTCCTGTCTGTCTTTACTCTTTCTGGAACATGACAAGAACCGTGACTCATCGAAGATGGCATGTGAGGCGATGAACATCCAATGTCTGGTTTGGGACCAGAAGCGATATCCTTTGGTATGAGTTTCATAACCAATGAACGTCATTTCTTCAGCTTTTGGTGCAAGCTTGTCTTTATGCATCTCTGACGGAATAAAGACGTAGGCTGTGCAACCAAAGATTCGGAAATAAGAGATATCTGGTTTCTTCTTCTCGAAGTATTTGATGAGGGTTTTCCAGTTTAGACGACGCATAGGTTGTCGGTTATAAATGTGGAGTGAGGTCTCTATGGCATCTTGCCAAAAAATGTCGGGTAGACATCCATGATGGCATATCGCATTCGCTTTTTCGAGTAGAGTTCGATTGAACCTCTCTGCACGACCGTTCTGTTGTGGAGTATGTAGGACGGAGGTTTCATGTTTGATACCTCTGGATGAGAAGAACATTTTGACATTCTGTCCCATAAATTCCCCTCCTTGGTCTGAACGTACAGAGGTGATAGTGAGTCCAGTTTGTGTTTCCAAGAAGGAAAACATGGTAACCAGTTGAGCACAGGTCTCGGACTTGTCTCGAAGAAAAGACAGAATAGCGTAACCAGAATAATCATCGATAAGGGTGAGAATATATCTCTTCCTGGATCTAGACTCCTTGGGCATAGGACCAATGAGGTCGGTATGTACAAGGGTAAGCGGTCGAGTTGAACGCTTATCGGATGGAGGAAACGGCTGATTTGCCATTTTTCCTTCTGCACAGCCTTTGCAAGGCGGTAATTTCGTATCAGGAAGGTGAGGAGCACCAGATGTGTTCTTTCGAAGTTGTCAAAGGACGTTCTGAGAGGGATGTCCAAGGCGTAGATGCCAAAGGGTGATGGAATCCGGTAGTAATTGGACTGATGTTACAACCGATGGTTTAATCGAAGGCGACTGAAACCAATGAAGGTTGTTCTCTTGTGGGAATAAGGTAGAGGCCTGTATTACCAAAGATCCATCAGTGTTCCAGACATGTGTTCGTCCATTCGTAATAGAGCATTTATATCCTTTCATCGTAAGAGAGGGGATAGAAAGGAGTCGGAAAGAAGCATGAGAGGCATACCAGACGTCTTCTAAAATCGTCTGTGGTAGGTTTTTTGGTGATAAGATCACTTTTCCTGGACCATACATAGTCATTATTGATCCTGAAGCAACGGTGGCAGATCGTTGTTCTTGTCCGAGGTGAATGAAATCGGACATATATGGGGAAATATGATTGGTACAACCGCTGTCCATCATCCAATGATGTGGTTTTCCCTCAGTGTTTCCGACGGTATAACAGCCAAAAATGTGTGTATTATAATTGGAGGACAAAGGGATCTCTCGTTCATCTATACGAGGTGGTCTGGAGAAGATTGCTCCAGACGCAGTATATATGGGGATAGGATCATCAGGATCCATCACCAACGCTTTACTCACAGAATATCTCATCTGCGGTGATGGTGGTAGTCCATCTAATAGTTCTCTGGCTGAAGTGCCAGGAAGTGTTTGTCCCATAGTTAATCCTCCAAGTACAAAGGTTTTACCTTTTACCTTTTTCTTTTTCTTGTTGCGACCAGTGGGTGTTTCTGTAATCTCTGATACTGGTGTCTCAGAGACTACGGCCTCAAAAAAAATGAGGTGAGATCGTGGGGTAGGAGAATGACTGCATGTCACTATCTCCCCATCCTGGTCCTGGTTCGGCAACAGTAGATTCAAAATCCTGTCCGGTGTCCATTTCCATATACGAAGGTTCTTGGAAGTCGTCGGGTTGCGGTCCGACTTCTTCAATTCTCGCAGATAAGGGTAAAGACCCTATCGCGGTATTGGCAACAGCGTTTGCCGATTTCTTTTGTTTCCTTCGTTCATAATACTCGCTGGCGTTGTTCCCTCCTCGTCCCCTATAAGCTTTTCCTCGTCCTCTACAGTTGTTGCCGCCGGACGGACCACTACTTTGAGGTTGTGGTGGTTGTTGTTGTTGGGGTCTCCAGGTATTTTGCCTGGGAGGACCGTTTTGTATTACGGTGGTCCTATTTACTGAGGGTTGAGAGGAGGTAGAGGCAACAGCGGATATTCGATGATGGAGTGGTCGGGAGTGATTTCGAGAGCGGGTATTCCTTAGGTCTATTTCTCCAAGTATGGTGGATTCGATGTCATAGACATCGATATCGTCAGAGGCAGTTTGGATGAGTGTCAAGCGTATGTTGCTCATCGAATCAGGGATGGCATGAAGTAGCAGTAGTGCCTTCATTTCTCTGTTGAGGTTTCCCCCACAGGTGTCCATTTCTTGGAACATGGACTGGATTTTCTGGAGGTCTTCCTCCGCTTTGTGTTCCCTAATCCGATGGTTCATCAGTTTAGAGAAACTGAGATACCTTCCTGTGAGTCCTCTAGCTCCATATCTTTCTTGGAGATGGTGCCAGTATCTGAAGGTTTTTGACTCGAGGAGTTTATGAGTGACGATAGTGGTAGTGGCTCGTATATCATCTTCTTCCCAATCTTTGGGAGCTTCTTTCGCTAAGGAATAATGGGAGGTTGAGCATAGGATGGCAAGGACTTTGTTGTCTGCGTCCTTCCAGTCCTGAATGTCAGCGTGAGTAGTGGTAATGAGGGAGTAGTGTGCCGGCTTCAACCAATCCGCTTGATTGACGGTAAGGAGTAGGTGTTCGATATGCATTGACCATTCAGCATAGTTTTCTTTTCCAGTAAGGAGGACGAAGTCCTTCATCTGGTACAACTCGATCTTGTAAGAGTCGGCCTTGGGGAACTGGAGAGTTTGCTGAGAAGGTTGTTGGGTCATGGCTGTTAATTGATTTGTTAGTAATGAGGAACTTAAAAGATGAATCCCCTTTTCGATCAATGCCTCCATTCCCAATGTTTATAGTACAAGATCAATTACATCCTACGCTTTTTAGACAGGATAGACTTAGTCTTTTCCTCCGATACCTCCGCAGCTCTCCTTTTAGGAGGAGGATAGGTTAGACGACATGCTTCAGCATACGTCTTACCTTCCTTCATATATCTCTGAACTTCGACGTGTTTCGAGTTCAGGGGATCAGACTTCCATTCTCGCCTGAGAAGGGAATTGATCCGTGAGTGGTACCATTGTTGAAATGGTGTGGGAGGTTCGTATCCGAGTGTCGCATAATAGGAAGGGTAAGTCCCAAATAGGACGTTGTTATTACAAACCGAATCGAGAAGCAGAGCGTTGATGTCGTCTTCCTCGTTGAGAGGAGGGAAATGATCTCTTCGAAGGACTTCGAAACCGGCGTCATGGCAGTAAGCTTGGGTAATCTTGTCGTAGGACGGTGAAGGGAAGGCCCAGCCCATTCCTTCGTATACAGAGCTAAGAGGTTCATTCGGGAACATGAACCCGGTGGCTAGTGACGATCCCATGGGTGTGTTGGTCTCTGCCATCGTAAGACGAACAGGAATCGAGATACGACTTGCGGGGATGTATCCGATTGGGTATGGTGGGACATTGCCAGCTCTGTAGAAATATATTTTTCTGCCATTAAGTCTAAAAGAGTGTCTCTCCCTAGGAGGAGGCATCAGTTTCAAGGTTCAGAAGATGGCTGGTCGAACTGGATCCAGCCTCGTGAGATGGACTGCTTTCTCGAGGTACGTGCGATGCCGGAGACTCTGTGAGTCCATAAGGAGTTTCAACGAGATTGCTCGTTGTTCCGGCGTTGTTTCTATTGGTACGATTTCAGTTTCTCCTTCCCATATGTGGGCGTGTTCGAATCAGTCGTGGGGACGATTGAGAGGAATTAAGTCTGTCATTATCTCTAGGTGATTCATTTCCGATATTTGGAAGGTTTGAATTTCTTCTAGCCTCTGATAAAATTCGGGAATCATAGGGTAAGCGTTCATCGTAAGGTGGAGCAGGTGGGGATTCATTGTCGATTTGTTGGTTTGGTTGGAGTCGGTTTAAGCGAATATACACAAGTAAATTCTCTTGGTCACGATGATGGATTGGTTGGCCAAGGGTACTCCAATTGGTTGGTATATTGACGAAGTTATTCCAATTGTGATGGAATCCTGCTTCCGATCATATGATGCGATGGTGGATGTGCGTGGATGTGGAATGTAGTCCGAAACAAATCTCGTCTAAGGACAGGTGGCTGTCACAGAACGGGCAAGGTCTGTGAATTGGTTGGATCGAGTTAAGGGTGCGTCTATAACACTCCCTAGTGCCGCAAGGAATGGAGGAGTCTCTCAGAAGTTCTGCGGATTCGACTGGTGCAGATTCTGAGGTAAGGTGGGCACGCTCGATGGTGGAGAGGAAAGGTCCTGGAGACGATTGGTTGGACTGACGATTCCTTTGTCTAGATCTTGTGGGATTAAAGGCTGCAGGTAGTGTCGGCTGGAAAGATTGCCAAAGTGGGGGAGTTCTCAGAACAGAAGGTTCTGGTGCAGCACTTGTCGAGGCAGAAGGCTCTCGAGAGGTAGAGGTCGATGGGAATGGGGATCTCGCCAAGGGAGTTCTCGGCGGAGGCTGACTAACCGTATTTGGAAAATGAAGGTTGTCAAAGCCTATGAAGCAATGATAAAGTCGATTAGCGATCGTGATTCGGTAATCGAGAGAAAAATGACGAATATGGGGTTCAAATGAATATGTGAAGTATGAAACTATTGCATCCTCATCGCAGTAAATCGTGACGGATGCTCGTTGATAAGTTGGGTGAGTTGTAAGAACGATCCTGAAGGATTCGATCAAACAAAACATCACCTGAACGAAACACATGGCTTCGAAAGTCTCCATGGCTGAACCAAGGTAGGTGGCAATGGGAAGAAGGTACGCATAGTATATGCCAGCCTCTTAGTTAAGCAGGGCTCATAACCTAAAGAACTGGGTGGGTTCTCTGTCTCTACACAGTAGCATAGGATACTTCCTCTCTTGGAGAAGTATGTGCAGGTATAGTCAAGTAGAGACTTACTTGAGGAGACTTTTAGAGCAAAGCAAGGGTGATTGAAGAGGGTAGAGAATAGATTTCTAACTGAGGAGAGCAAGTATGAGAGAGCTCTCCTCTTATATACTATACAGGATTGTATGTATCTATTTGGACTGGTCTGTGCACAGTCCTATCTTTCTGCCTAATAAGGAAGAAGAGTATGCGATGTAATCACACTATCTGTCATACATGTTTAGTAAGTATCCGATAGGATCGGTAAGTGAGTCATATAAGATGACTCATAGTATGACGTATGAATATTGAATGATTATCCAATATGAAAATGAATAATATAATATCAGTGGTATCAGGATAAGAATATCTGAAT